>PVKP010023766.1:0-35856 GCA_004027715.1 Plecturocebus donacophilus | reverse complement strand
TCCAGCTGACTAGGCCCCAGGCCTTTGGACCCCTGCTGGCAGTGTGACCCTGGGAAGGTGACTTCACCTCTTTTCATGAAAGTGGGGTGGGCTAGAGACGGGCTGCAGAATGGAGCTGGTCAGAAGTCGATGTTTCTGCC
Organism: Plecturocebus donacophilus; assembly: GCA_004027715.1. Lineage (NCBI taxonomy): Eukaryota > Metazoa > Chordata > Mammalia > Primates > Pitheciidae > Plecturocebus > Plecturocebus donacophilus. Next base: position 35,716 of record PVKP010023766.1, on the reverse strand, counting down.
ATATCTGCAAAGTGAGCGAGTCATGAGCTTCCCGTCACAGGAGGTATGGGTGCAGAGGCTGAATTTGCACTTGGTGTAGGAGGGTTACCTCTAATAGAACTGACAATGACTGCATACTTACTACCTGGCTCAGGGCTGAGACCCCCCCCTCCGCTTTATTATCTGGTGGCTTAGCACGGAGCCACTGACTGCAGCCTCGGCCACTGACTACAGCCTCACACACCTCTTGCTATCATCTCATTGATTCTTCACAAATCAGCTCTTTGAGGGAATCCTCAATTCCCATTTTACAGATGAGGAGACTGAGGCAGAGAGGGAAAGTCACTTGCCCAAGTCACTAAGATGGTGGCTTACGTCCGTAATCCTAACACTTCAGGAGGCTGGGAGTTCAGGCGGGCCTGGGCAACATAGCAAGCTCCCTCTCTACAACAAATTTTCAAAAATGAGTTGTGCATGCTTGTGTTTCCAGCTACTTGGGAGGCTGAGGTGGGAGGATCGCTTGAGCCTGGGAGGAAGAGGCTGCAGCGAGTCATGATTGAGCCGCTGCACTGCAGCCTGGGTAACACAGTGGAGATCCCATCTCAAAAAAAAAGGTGCGTGGTGGAGCCTATGCAAAGGTGGTTGGATTCAGAGCCATGCTCTTCTGGTTATAAACGTGATGTGTGCACTTGGGCCAGCCCTGCCTGTGCTGCGGGCCTGTGTTCTCACCTGCACACAGTCTCCCAGCTGACAGCCAGCGCTCACTGCTGGCCAGAGGAGTGCCACCCTGAGCGTTCTGGCCAGTTGGGCCCCTGAGGACTGCAGCCCCACCCATGCCACAGAGGGCAGAATGCCCCCAGCTGGGCCTCGGCAACTCACAGAGTCGTGAGACATCTTAAAATGGGATTTATTTTAAGCTACTAAATTGTGGGTGGCTGTTATACAGGAATAGATAAATAGAACAGCCTTCGAAGGAACATTTGTTGAGTGCCTACTGTGTCCAGGCACTCTGTCCCAAGATGAGGTTTTGTGACACACATGGATTTCTAACAATGAGATGGAGTTAGAAAAGAGAAGAAAGATCAACTCAAAAGGGCACGAGTGGGAAACCCAGATAGGAGTAACAGAATTTCCGGGGAAAAAAAAAGAAGAGCAGTTTTAACAGCTGCAGAATTCCAGCTTGTCAGGAGGAAGGAGTTGACTGGGAGACATGTCCAGCGGTTTCGTGAGAAGAGGATGGGAGGGAAGGGCGGTGCGCCATCTGGGGGAAGGACAGAGCCTGCCATGTCCTTGATGATTTTGGCCATTGGTGATATGGCGCAAACACGGGGAAGACCAGGCTTTGCTATGAGATCTAGACAAATGGGTTGTAAAACATCACTTGTTTCCTCACACCTATAATCCCAGCCCTTTGGGAGGCTGAGGCGGGTGGATGATGAGGTCAAGAGATCGAGACCATCCTGGCCAACACGGTGAAACCACGTCTCTACTAAAAATACAAAAAAAATTAGTCGGGCATGGTGGTGCGCGCCTGTAGTCCCAGCTACTCGGGAGGCTAGGTGAAAGAATCGCTTGAACTCAGTAGGCGGAGGTTGCAGTGAGCCGCGATCACGCCATTGCACTCCAGCTTGGGCAACAAGAGCTAAACTCCATCTCAAAAAAAAAAATCACTTGTTTCAGCTGGTTGAAATAAAGGCGTCCCTTTTATTTTGAGTCTTTTCTTCTGCATGTGGACAAAGAAGAGTCTTGCAACTTTGTTGCTAATGGATTCTCTGCTTTGCGGACGCCTAATGGTAGCTGGAGATGGGCTGAGTGTTTCCTGGAGCGGGTGCAGTTGAACGAGGCAGAGGAGCACAGGGTGCTGTAACAGTCCCAGCTACTCGAGAGGCTGAGGCAGGAGAATTGCTTGAACCCAGGAGGTGCAGATTGCCGTGAGCCGAGATCGCGCCATTGCACTCGAGCCTGGGTAACAAGAGTGAAACTGAGTCTAAAAAAAAAAAAAATCACTTGTTTCAGCTGGATGAAATAAAGGCGTCCCTTTTATTTTGAGGCTTTTCTTCTGCTTGTGGGCAAAGGAGAGTCTTGCAACTTTGTTGCTAATGGATTCTCTGCTTTGCAGACGCCTAATGGTAGCTGGAGATGGGCTGAGTGTTTCCTGGAGCGGGTGCAGTTGCACGAGGCAGAGGAGCACAGGGTGCTGTAACAGTCCCAGCTACTCGGGAGGCTGAGGCAGGAGAATTGCTTGAATCCAGGAGGTGCAGATTGCCGTGAGCCGAGATCGTGCCATTGCACTCCAGCATGGGTAACGAGAGAAACTCCGTCTCAAAAAAAAAAAAAAAAAAAAAAAAAAAAAAAAAAAAAAAAAAAAAAAAAAAAAAAAAAAAAAAAAAAAAAAAAAAAAAAAAAAAAAAAAAAAAAAAAAAAAAAAAAAAAAAAAGGAAAGAAAGAAAGAGAAAGAAAGAAAAGAAAAGGCCTAGGGAGGTGATTTCTGAGAGCTAGGTATCATTAGGAATGTTTTCATGTTAAAAAAAAAAAAAATGGACAGCTGTAGTGGCTCATTCCTGTAATCCCAGCACTTTGGGAGGCTGAGGTGTGTGGATCACTTGAGGTCAGGAGTTCAAGACCAGCCTGGCCAACATGATGAAACCCCATCTCCACCAAAAATACAAAAATTAGTGGTGGTGCCAGGTTCCTGTAATCCCAGCTACTGAGAGGCTGAGGCAGGAGAATTATTTGACTCCAGGCAGAGGCTACAGTGAGCTGAGATCACACCACTGCACTGTAGCCTGAGTGATGGAGTGAGACTCCATCCCAAAAAAAAAAAAAGAAAGAAAGAAAAGAAAAGGGGCAGGTGCCGTGGCTCACTCCTATAATCCCAGCACTTTGGGTGACTGAGGTGTGTGGATCACTTGAGGTCAGGAGTTCAAGACCAGCCTGGCCAACATGGTGAAACCCCATCTCCACCAAAAATACAAAAATTAGCTGGGAGTGGTGGCGCCAGGTTCCTGTAATCCCAGCTACTGGGAGGCTGAGGCAGGAAAATTATTTGACTCCAGGAGGCAGAGGCTGCAGTGAGCTGAGATCATGCACTGTACTCAAGCCTGAGTGATGGAGTGAGACTCCATCTCAAAAAAAAAGAAAAGAAAAAGGGCCAGGTGCAGTGGCTTACGCCTTTAATTGCAGCACTTTTGGGAGATAGAGGTGTGTGGGTCACTTGAGGTCAGGGGTTCGAGACCTGCCTGGTCAACATGGTGAAACCCTGTCTCCACTAAAAATACAAAAATTAGCTGGGCATGGTGTTGGCAGGTTCCTGTAATCCCAGCTACTGGGAGGCTGGGGCATGAGAATCTTTTGACTCCAGGAGGTAGATGTTGCAGTGAGCCGAGATCACGCCACTGCACTCAAGCCTGAGTGACAGAGTGAGACTCCATCTCAAAAAATGAAAAAAACCCAATATCAAATAACAAGATGAATTTAGTTTTAGAGAGTTGCTGGTGTGAAGAGCTAGTCTTATCTGGGGAGGACTGTGACCACCTCCCAGGGGACACTGGGTGATGTCTGGGGACATTTGTGGTTGTGATGACTTGAGGGTGCTCCTGGCATGGGGTGGGTGAAGGGATATTGATCAGTGCACTGCAGTGCCCAGGACAGCCAGCACAGTGGCTCATGCTTGCAGTCCCAGCACTTTGGGAGGCCAAGGCAGACAAATCACTTGAGGTCAGGGGTTCAAGACCAGCCTTGGCCAACATGGTGAAACCCCATCTCCACTAAAAATACAAAAATTAGCCACATGTGATGGCACTTGTCTGAAATTCCAGATACTTGGGAGGCTGAGGCAGAAGAATCGCTTGAACCCAGGAGGCGGAGGTTGCAGTGAGCAGAGAGGGGGCAACTGCACTCTAGCCTGGGTGCAGAAGAAGACTCCATTTCAAAAAAAAAAGATGACCCCTTCTCAAGGACAGTCTGACCCTAATGGCAGTGGTGCTGAGACTGAGAGACCCTGGTCTAAGGGACGTTCTGGCCAAGAGCAAACTTTCTCATGAAATGTGCACTTTGCTTGCATCCTGACAGGTTCAAGTGACAAAGCTTGGCAGGCTGAGGCCACCGGAGGGTTTCCTGGGTCCCTGTTCCCACCACACATCTTGAATCCTCAATGCCAAGGCAGCTCCAAACCTGAGGGGCCTCAAGGGGGCATGAGGTGTGGACATCAAAGTTGGCAGGAAAGTGTCAGGGCCCCTGGAGAGAACCCTGACTCTGGCACTTACCCCACTATGTCTGGCTCAACGCTTGACACTCAGACACGGCAAAGGGCAAGAAAGCAAGTTTCTTTTCGTTTTCTTTTTCTTTTTTTTTTTTTTTGAGATGGAGTCTCCCTCTTATTGCCCAGGCTGGAGTGCAATGGTGGGATCTAGGCTCACTTCAACCTCTGCCTCCCAGGTTTTAGCAATTCTCTTGCCTCAGCCTCCTGAGTAGGTGGGAGCACAGGTGCGTGCCAACACACTCGGCTAATTTTGTATTTTTAGTAGAGACAGGGTTCCTCCATGTTGGTCAGGCTTGTCTTGAACTCCCGACCTCAGATGATCTGCCTGCCTTGGCCTCCCAAAGTGCTGGGATTACAGGCATGAGCCACTATGCCTGGCCTAAGAAATCACATTTCAGTCCAGGAGGCACCTATCGGCAAAAATGGCAGCCAGGTGGGCAGAAGCAGAGGAGGAAGTGGAGGGAGGGCTTCAGTGGCACTGCGTTTTCTTTTTTCTTCCTTCCTTCCTTCCTCTTTCTCTTTTTCTTTCTGTCTGTCTTTCTCTCTCTCTCTCTTTTTTTTTGAGAGGGAGTCTTACTCTGTCACCCAGACTGGACTGCAGTGGCACCATCTCTGCTCACTGCAACCTCTGCCTTCCGGGTTTACCTGCTTCTCCCTTCTCCTGCCTCAGCTTCCCAGGTAGATGAGACTACAGGTGTTACCACCACGCCCAGCTAATTTTTCATATTTTTAGTAGAGACAGAGTTTCACTATATTATTCAGGATGGTCTTGATCTCCTGATCTTATGATCCACCCGCCTCGGCCTCCCAAAGTGCTGGGATTACAGGCATGAGACACTGCACTTGACAGACTGGGGCTTTGTTTTTATCTGGAGGTTCACACGGGGCATTGTGGTTCTAAGCATGGAATTTCAGTCTCTCCTGTAGAACCTTCCAGAGAGGCACCACTGCAGCTACTACAGTGGCAGCTACCAGGCACCAGGCACCAGCTGACCAGGATGGAGGAACCACAGGGCTGCCATGTCCGGGGTCAGCCAGCAGGCCCCGGGTGAGGGTGGGGGTGCTGGGGGCTGGCATGCTTGGAGTGCACAAAACTCCTTTGACAGTGAGTTCGTCTTCACCTCTGTCCCAAGATGAGGTTTTGTGACGCACATGGATTTCTAACAATGAGATGGAGTGTGTGGTTTTGCTCATGCTTACATCCCCTTTTCTTGTTTATCCAAATTCCATTATGCCTTTTCTTGCTAAATACGGCGACGTCCTGGGCTGCCAAGGAAGCGCCAAGGTCTCTTGTAGCTCTCAGTGGAAAGGGGAAACGTAGCTGCCTTGGGTCTGGGCGCCCTGACTCTCAGGATCCCTGCAGGACAGGGAAAGAGGGTTCGGGTTGAAACCAGCTCACAGGAGGTGGGCAGAATGCAGGAGAAGGAGCCATGGCAGCTGCTGGGAGGCACCGTCTCATCCAGCCCCCAGGGTGAGCCTCCTTGCTGGCTTTTTTTGAGATGGAGTTTTTGCTGTGTCATCCGGGCTGGAGTGCAGTGATGTGATCTCGCCTCACTGCAACCTCTACCTCCTAGGCTCAAACAATTCTCCTGTCTCAGCCTCCTGAGCTGGGATTATAGGCACCCACCACCAAGCCTGGCTAATTTTTGTGTTTTTTAGTAGAGCCATGGTTTACCATGTTGGCCAGGCTGGCCTTGAACTCCTGAACTCAAGTGATCTGCCTGCCTCAGCCTCTCAAAGTGCTGGGGTTACCGGCAGGAGCCATCATGCCCGCTTCCTCTGCTCACATTCTCACCAAGCCCCAGCTGCTATGACTGTCCCCCAGGGAGAGTGACCATGGCCCTCCTGGGCTCTGAGGGGCCTGTGCAGATGAGTAGGTGGCCTGCAAGGCCTGAGGCCACTAGCTGCTCTGTGGCCAGAGTCTCATGACCGCAATCCCGCTCTGCCTCTGACCGGCCCCCGGACCTTGTGCACCTTTTGGTTGCTAAGCCTCAGTTTCCCCACCTATAAAATGGGGACAGTGAGCCCTGTTTCTCCCCAGGGATCCTAGGAGAACTAAAGAAATTGGAGCTGTGGGTCCGACCTGCAAGGGGCATGGGAGAGGTGTCTGCTGAGTCACTGAGTTGGGGGTGCAGAGGACTGGGGAGGTGTAAATGGTGGGGATGGCCAGAGGGCTGGAAACAGAGCCAGGGGGCTTAGCTAGGGCCGATGAGAGCTGCCTGATGTCATCGCTGGAACCTCTTCTCATCCCTCCCAGCAGATGCTGCCGCGAAGAGACCTAATCCCCACAGCACATGGCCACGTGGCCTGCAGCTTGAGCCTGCCCCCAGGAAGACACCTGAGCTTGGCCTGGGCAGCTCCCTGCCACCCGCCATCCAGCCGCACTGCCTTCACCAACACCTGCATATCCCAGAGCTCAAGGTAGGCTCCAGGGACCTCACACTGGCTGTCTGACCTCCAGCAAAGGAGCTCTGGTCTCCCAGTAAGGAAAACAGAAGGGAAGGCAGGGACCCCTGATCATTCATGGAGAAGGAAGTGAAAGGATTGGAGTAGACACCGTGGGCACGTGGTGAACCCGTCAGCAGTCAGCCACGTTTCCAATCGTCTTTGTCATCATCCTGTCAGGTGTGTGGGGCTGGGACGAGGGTGAGGCCATGAGGAACTTGCCTCGAAGGCAAAATCTAGGGGGCCACAAAGCCCAGCCATGCTGGTCAGTTGTCTTCATGCAATCTTTCATTATTTATATATAAATAAATATATATATAAATAAATATATTTCATATATTTATAAATTTGTATATTCATAAATATAACCATTTATAAACAAATATATAAATATATAAACATTTTATATAAATATATAAACAAATGTATATATTTATAAATATATATATATTTGAGACTGAGTCTCGCTCTGATCCCCAGGCTGGAGAGCAGTGGCATGATCTTGACTCACTGTAACCTCCACCTCCCAGGGTCAAGTGAGTCTCCTGCCTCAGCCTCCCGAGTAGCTAGGATTACAGATGTGCACCATCATGCTTGGTTAATTTTTTTATTTTTAGTAGAGAGGGGGTTTTGCCCTGTTGATCAGGCTGGTCTTGAACTCCTGACCTCAAGTGATCCACCTCTGCCTCCCAAAGTGCTGGGATTATAGGTGTGAGCTACTGCACCCAGCCCATTTATTTGTATATTCTAAGAGACAGGGTCTCACTCTGTCACCTAGACCGGAGTGCAGTGGTGCAATCGTAGCTCACTGCAGCCTTGAACTCCTGGGCTCAAGCAATTCTCTTGCTTCAGCCTCCTGAGTGGCTGAGACTACAGGTGCCCACCACTGGCCCCATGCAAGTGACACTGCCATTAGATTGTTGGTTCTAGACTCCAGGTAAAGTCCCCCACCTCAAACCAGCCCTGCGTCCACCTCACCATCAAGCCCCAAGGGGCGTGCAGCCTCCTAAAGGGTCCCAAGATCATGGGCTAGAACCCCATTCCCAAGCAAAATTGTTTTTTTCTTTTATTTTGTGAGACAGAGTTTCACTCTTGTTACCCAGGCTGGAGTGCAATGGCGCAATCTCAGCTCACAGCAACCTCTGCCTCCCAGGTTCAAGTGATTCTCCTGCCTCAGTCAGCAGAGTAAACAGACAACCCACAGAGTAGGAGAAAATCCTCACGATCTATACATCTGACAAAGGACTAATGTCCGGAATCTACAACGAACTCAAACAAGTTTACAAAGACTAATATCCAGAATCCATAACAAACTCTAACAAATTTACAAGAAAAAAACAATCCCATCAAAAAGTGGGCTAAGGACATGGATAGGCAATTTCCTTAGTTGCTTTTCTACTTATCTGTAGATGTCACCCAAGTACTTATAACCCCATGTTTACACTGCCATCCAAGTGACTTTCTTACTGAGATTCAGACTGCTTAACAGATGACTCCATCCTAATGTCCAATAAACATCTAGAGCTCAGCATATTGGAAACTGAAATCATTTTCTTCTTACCTAACTAGTGCTTTGTCTGTTTTGTTTATCGGTTAAATTCACCAACTTTTACCTATTTATCATAGTAAAAATGTTAAGAATAAGGTCCAACTCTATTCTCTCTCATCTTCAATATTTTGAGAATTTGACTTTCTAAACTGATCAAAATTCCATCTGTCTCATTTCCATGTATTTTAGCTGAAAGAATGAGTCAAAGGGTCAGAGTCAGAATGATGTGATGTGAGAAAGATTCAACTGTCTATTGCTAGCTTTAAAAATGGAAGAAGTAGCCGTATCCAAGAAATGCAGGCAGCCTCCAACAGGTGGGAAACTCAAGAAAATGCATTCTCCCCTAGAAGCTCTAGAAGATATACAGCCCTGAAAACACTTTGATTTTAGCCTGGTGTCATCTATGTCAGTATCTCAGTCTCTAGACCTGCAACACAAAATATTCATTATTTTAAATCATTAAATTTGTGGTAATCTGTTACACTAGCAATAAGAATCTAATACTTCAAAAATTCAACACTGCTAACAAACTTCCTCAAATAAGGACTAGTAATTCTTGAGCACGTGATGCTCCCTTTAATTATCGTCATATCTTGAATAAAAGTATTACAACTTATTAAAGCAGGATGAACTTTATTGGATTAGAATAGAAATGTCAAGACCAAAAGAATCAGCTTCAAGTCTCAAAATACAAAACCATTTACAATTGATAATCGTATTCAAAAAGGCGTTCACATAGTTTCTTCATGTTTAAGTCCCTTGTCTCCACTTTATCTCAAATTTACATTCACAATGTGTTCTATAAAACTTAATGCTACTCAAGAGTTTGTTCATGTGCTTACAAAAAAAACATGAACATTATCATCTGAAACAGGCTCATTTCTGATGTAACTCGGGTCTGTTGGAGCAAGTTATCACTCGTGGGTAATTAAGCTTGGTCCACATTTTTACACTCTTTCTCTGAACACAAAACTCCTTGAATATAGGGAATTTTGGCTGTGCCTCTCTTTTATGTAGCTGAGTTTGTTTTATTACCCCTAGTGTTATCTATGGTTACATTTCTAAAAGATTCTTCTACTTTAGTGACTTGAGCAAATCAGATGGAGAAAAGAAAAACAAACTTATTCTGCAGAGCTCAGTAAACACAACCTACACATTTCCACTTACATTCTGAATGATACCTTGCCTGTAACAGCACCATCTAGTGAAACTTTATCAAACTTTACCTTGAAAAATGTATGAATTGGCTGTTTTATGTGAGGTACTAAGGATCCTCCACCAAATCAAGAGGCACTTCACTTTTGTGTTAGTCATGACCTTTGCTAACCTTAGAAAAGAAAATTGATTTATCCTTTATATCTTGGAAAGTGTCATAGAGCATTGTTAATGGGATGAATTTTAAAAGATTACAAAAATAAGTCTGTCCAGCATCAATCTGTTATGACTATCATCTGAATTTTCTTCAGAAATATTAAAATTCAATTTATCCTTTGAAGAAGTAGTATTGTGTGTGGTATGAATACCAGTTGCCGCAAATATTAGAATGTTCTTGAACATTTGATGCTTTGAGATAAAATATAAATTAAAATTCTAAAACTTCAGAATAAACAGAACATTAAAACCTTTAAATGCTTTTCTATAAAGGCATGGTTATATCTTTAAATAAAGATATTTTAAAATATTTTTATTACTCTATTTTCATGTTTGTATTAAATGGTAAAGAGCTTTATTCCTCAACAGGAAATACACTATTTCCTTCACAAAACTAAAGGACATCTTTGCACTAACACATGTAAAGTATCATGCAAAAGCTGACATATTTGCAGGTTTGAGTTAAGAAAATCTGTGCACAATATCATTTGTAAAAAGGATGAAAAAATTAATATATCTAACAATCACTTCAGGCTAAATGTTGCTTTTGTCAAATTATTTAATTTCTGTTCCAGTAAATATATTAGAGATGCTGCATCAGTGTCATCTTGGTCACCTGTTTATACTTCTTCAATTAAGTGGTTTCTGTGAAGCAATCCATATTTAAGAAATTAGATTGGGAAATGAATATAAACTTTATTTGTTAGAAAAATTTCAATATCTAATGTAATTAGGAGATTATTTTTTAAGATGTGTGTGTATGTGTGTGTGTGTGTGTCTGTAGATGAATGTGCTAAAAATTACAACTACTGATTTATATATCACAATTAGGTCAATATTGTAGTGAACTGGTACATTAGAAACAATCTGAATGATTAGCATTTCACCAGATTTTAGGTTAATTTAATATTTTTAGTCTATCAAATATTTTGGAATTTTCTTTTAAATAATGATTAAATTATAATAATGAACAGTTATCAGTTGCTTACTCTGTGCACACTACTGAATTAAGTACTCTCTAGGCACTATCTCCTTTACCATCCAAAACAATGCCAGGTGATAATTATGGCAATTATCCATGTTTAAAATGAATAAAGCTGAAACTTAAACAAGTTAAACATTTCCTATGATGACCCCATCATCCAAGGTAGACACGACACGGTAGACAGAAAAGGGGAAGCTATGAATAAGCATCTATATGACTCTATCAGTATATATCATAATTAACTTGCCAAATCAAGACACATGGTTATGCTACACATAGAGTAAGTAGCAAAATTAAGACTCAACCCTAAAGAAGCCAAGTTAATTTCCACATACATGAACTAACGACACAGTGAATCTGCACAATACAAAGAACAGAATTTCAAACATTCCGTGATTTGTTTGGTATCATAAGCCAATATCCGAATCAAAATTAAACAATTTCCCTCTCACTTACTTGTCTCCTTTAACTTTTATTTACTCAATACCAAGCCAGTGTGTATATGTTAAGATGTAAGAAGTGACTTAAGATGTTTCATTCACTTCTGTATCTCTACAATGGTTTTCCTTCATCTCTAAGTGTCAAATCTTTATTCGTATATATGCCATTTATAGTTTCATTCTCAGATAAACATTTCCTTTTCCAAGATGTCTTTCCATATTCATCCTTGAACATTTCAAAACATGTTATTTGTATTGTTATCTTGATAATTATTTCAATTCTCACCATATTCATTATACTTTTATGTACACTTTGTCTCTCCTAAATAAAACCTTATCTTTTACACGTGACTGAAATTTTACAATGTGTTTAGTAATATGCAAATCCATGATTCTTCTTTCTTTTAAAAATTTTGCTTCTCTTTAGAATGAGTAAACCCTTAAACATTTACTCTTTAGTTTACTCTGGGCTTGAGGTTAAACATGTAGATAGCTCACATAGAAATCATATTACATGAAACCTGTAATATTCACAAGCTACATGGGCACTAAAGGTAAATCAATTTGGGTTACCAATTTTTTGTAAATATTTGATGCAGTTATATATTATATATTGTGTTATGAGTTTAAATGCTTTTCTCATCCGGAGATTTTCTAATTTTAAAACTCAAGTTTCCTAAGTTTGTCTAGTAATTTCTTATTTATTTTATTTAGTAAACTGTGCAAGCTAAACTTCTTATATCAGAAACTTTGTCACATATATTTTCATCTCATCAATGTCTTTGTAATTATGAGTACTATGCAGAAAAATCACTTGGCAAAATGATCTTTCTTAAAAAGATGCATACTCACATACTTTTACTCTGGAATTTTGAAAGATGGCATTGGAAATTATTTATATGTCATTATAACTATTTTTAACACAAGAGTTTCTTCTGAATGCCACTAACAGAGAGAAACTAACTTGTTCCACATGGATGATGCTTGACACTGGTTAAAGGCTAAATGAAAGCTGTCAATGTGCCACGTGTATTTCCAGGATCCTTTCAAGAATCACCTTGCTTAAATAATCTGCCTAACTATATTTCCACAGGGCCCAAATTTCTGTCAAGTAAAGTCATTCCTTAAGTGTGTCCTTAAGTGTGTTTTCAAGGAAATGAGCTTGGAAGGCATTATTTTAGAGGAGAATAACATGAGTATAGATTTATTTTTATTAAAACTGGGCTCTAACAAATGGAAGAATCCAGAGGTAATAAGTTAGCAAACAAGTACATTGTGATGTTAGAAGCAAGCAGAAACAAAGTATAAACTAATGAGTCTTTACCAAGATTATGAATTCCCAATTTTACATTTTTTAAAACATAGGCACTCTAATCCTACCAGCAAAGGCTTTTAGGGTGAATCCTATAAACTAAAAATAAAATACTAAATTCCTTCAACTGACTGAACAGATTCTCTCTTGGCCAAGGGACCCCATAGAAACCTTCAAAACGGAATTACCAGCCATAATGGATGAGAGATAAGACAGTTCTCATTACACTCCCATTCTTTTGCAGCTTAGAGGTACAACTGATCAGCATTAATATTAAAATAGAGATCATAAGAGTGACAAAACAGAATTTTTGTGACCATAAAATACCAAATAATAAACGAGGCCTACAGCCATGCCAAAGGTTTAGTTATGCACCCCTACACTTAAATAATAAACTATGTTCTGTCAGTCTTTCTTCTTCTCTAGCAGCCAAAGCAGCACTGGCCTGAGATTAGCCATATTAAAACAATTTGCAGCTTATCCACTGCCAGATGCTAACTTACCTCCCCTATTCCACAACCCATCGTTACAGCTTTGGCTGGACAAGAGACTGAGGTCAGTAACGTTCTCCTCACAGGAAGATCACCGTCCGTGGACAGGTGCTGGTTGGTTTACGGAGGCTGTGCACTTGAGTCCCTTCATGTTCCTGCTCCCCCTTTTAACATACAGGCCTAATTGCAATGCATTTAAATGTTAAATCTCCACCCAAAAGTGAACATGGTTCATATATCTGCAACATGGATGTTTATTCAGTACACATGCTTTAGGAGCTTTATGAATATTCCTAGCTCCTTCCGTAACCTGTTAAACAGGTATACTTTGCCAACCTGTTCACCATACACTCCTGTTTCATCAATCCTTCAATCATAGTGCCTGCTTTCAGTTTTGGCTGGAGGCATACTCCTAGCCTGTCAAGATTTATTTACTTAAAAAAATGAAGTCTGCATTCTAAATGTATAGATGCTGTGATGTTTTCCAGTTGACAATCCCAAATAATCTCAGTGTGCATCATAATTGAAGGAATGGAGGGAATTCACTTTGTGTTTTCTGTATCTAGGGAGGATCTTTAGGCCTGGAGAAGGTACCCCAGCTCCAGGAGGTACAGAGGCAATAAAGTGCAAAGGGAGAAACAAGATAATTTTGACTATATCACATATCCATCTAAAAGTTTTCCAAGTACTTCTATGGACTTTGGTACTTTAATTCTGAGCAACTCAGTGGAATCCTAAGCAATGTTTTCCTTCTCAGAGGGTTATCCAGAGCAGGGCATCCAGCCAGTTTGAAACTGTATAGGAAGTGAGTTATCAGACTTAATGCCTTATGAGAGTTTGGTTTGATTTTTAATGATACATATCTGTTAGGTAATGCAGTACTGAGAAAGGAGAATTTCATTTCCTCTCCATAGACGGAGAGCGATCTATCTTCTAAGCAATGGGTCTCAGGAGGAATTTCCTACAAAGTGACTGTATTTGGACTTAATGATTAATACTCTTGGGCCCTGGTGAGGAAAATATTGCAGTGTTGTCACTGCAGGTCCTGATGCAAAGAAACCTGCTAGTCAAGATAAAAAGAAAGAAAAAACAAAAGGTAGATGATATTGCAATCACAAGAGAAATAGATACCTGTTCATTATGGCTGAATTTTGAGCTTTTGCTTACCAAACGAGTTTCTATTTCATATTTTTCAAAATAGACGTATTGAGGCTGAGGGATACATTTTACACACATACACACACACACACATGAACATATATACATAATGTATATATGTATATTTGACACACACACACAAAGCATATATGTGTATATATACACACAAACATATATGTATATATATGTATATATACACACACTATATGTATATGTGTGTGTGTGTGTGTGTGTGTGTGTGTGTGTGTGTGATCAGAATTTTTTCCATGGATATTACATATTCATTATGCTCCCTTTCAAAAATGTTAAATCATTTGATATATACATATATAAATATACATCCTTCAAACTCATATTAAAGATTTTCCTCAAATGACCTTTTGTAAGAAACCTATAAGAAACCTTCTGAAATGCACCTGGATACTCCTTGATTATGATGTTCTAAAACTGGAAATTTCAGAACAAAAAATATGGAAATGGAGAAACAATTTAACTGTTTTCAGTTTTGTGAAGAAGCTCCATATACTTTTCCATAGTGGCTGAACTAAGCTACATTCTTACAAAGAGTGTGCAAGGATTCTCCTTTCTCCACATCCTCTTCAACTTCTGTTATTGTTCTTGTTTTTGATAAAGTCATTTTAAATTGAATGTCAAGATATCTCATTGCAGTTTTGATTTACATTTTTCTGATGATTAGTGATTTGAGCATTTTTGCTCATACCTGTGGCCATTTGTATATTTTGAGAAATGTCTGCCATATGATCCAGCAATTTTATTTTGGGGTATATGTCCAAAATAAACAAACACAGCATATCAAAGAGGTGTCTGCTCTCTCATGTTTACTGAGGCAATATTCACAATAGCCACAATAAGGACTCAACCTGAGTATCCAGTAATGGATATTCATATCACTTTAAAAAGTGATATGAATACACAATGGAATATTAATTAGCCATTAACAAGAATAAAATAGGCTGGGTGTGGTGGTTCACACTTGTAATCCCAGCACTTTGGGAGGCCAAGGCAGGCAGATCACCTGAGGTCAGGAGTTCCAGAACAGCCTGACCAACATGGAGAAACCCCATCTCTACTAAAAACACAAAATTAGCTGGGTGTGGTGGTGCATGCCTGTAATCCCAGCTACTCAGAGGCTGAGGCAGGAGAATTGCTTGAATCTGGGAGGCAGATGTTGCAGTGAGCCAAAATCGTGCCATTGCACTCCAGCCTGGGGAACAAAGCAAGACCCTATCAAACAAACAAGAATGAGATACTATCATTTGCAGCAACATGGATGTAACTGGAGGTCATTATATTAAATGAAATCAACCAAGCACAGAAAGACAGATATTGCTTGTTCTTACTCCTATGTAATTAAAAAAGAAATGAACTCATAGAGATAGAGTGGAATCATGCTTAATAGAGGATAGTGAAATTAGTGGGGACTCAGCTCTGGACCAAGCAGACCTAATAGACATCTACAGAATTCTCCACCCCAAATCAACAGAATATACATTTTTCTCAGCACCACATAACATTTATTCTAAAATTGACCATGTAATTGAAAGTAAAACACTTCTCAGCAAATGCAAAAGAATGGAAATCATAACAGTCTCTCAGACCACGGCGCAATCAAATTAGAACTCAGGATTAAGAAACTCAATCAAAACTGCACAACTACATGGAAACTGAACAACCTGCTCTTGAATAAATAACAAAATTAAGGTAGAAATAAATTCTCTGAAACCAATGAGGACAATGACACAATGTATCAGAAGCTGTGGGACATAGCTAAAGCAGTGTTAAGAGGGAAATTTATACCACTAAATGCTCACATCAGAAACCAGAAAAGATCTAAAATGGACACCCTAACATGAGAATTAAAATAACTAGAGAAGCAAGAGCAACAAATTCAAAAGCTAGCAGAAGACAAATAACTAAAATCAGAGCAGAACTCAAGGAGATAGAGACATGAAAAAAACTTCAAAAAAATCAGCGTATCCAGGAATCAGTTTTCTGAAAAGATTAACAAAATAGACCTCTAGCCAAAATAATAAAGAATAAAAGAAAGAAGAATCAAATAGACACAATAATAAATGTGATATCACCATCATTTCTATAGAAATACAAACTACCATCAGAGAATACTATAAACACCTCTACGGAAATAAACTAGAAAATTTAGAACTGCATAAATTCCTCTACACATACAACCTCCCAAGACTAAAGCAGGAAGAAGTCAACTTCCTGAATAGACCAATAACAAGTTCTGAAATTGAGGCAGTAATTAAGAGCCTACCAACCAAAAAAAGCCTTGAGCCAGACAGATTCACAGCCAAATTCTACCAGAGGTACGAAGAGGAGCTGGTACCACTTCTTCTGAAACTATTCCAAACAATGGAAAAAGAGGGACTCCCCCCTAATTCATTTTATGAGGCCAGCATTATCCTGATACCAAAATCTGGCAGAGACGCAACAGAAAGAACGTTTCAGGGCAATATCCCTGATGAACATTGATGCAAAAATCCTAAATAAAATACTGGCAAACCAAATCCAGTAGCACATCAAAAAGCTTATCCACCACGGTCAAGTTGGCTTCATCCCTGGGATGCAAGACTGGTTCAACAGACACAAATCAATAAACGTAATGCATCACATGAAGAGAACCAATGACACGAAACACATGATTATCTCAATGGATGCAAAAAAGGCCTTCGATAAAATTCAACGCCCCTTCATGGTAAAAACTTTAAATAAACTAAGTATTGATGGAACATATCTCAAAATAATAAGAGCTATTTATGACGAACCCATAGCCAGTATCATAACGAATGGGCAAAAGCAGGAAGCATTCCCTTTGAAAACTGGCACAAGACAAGGATGCCCTCTCTCACCACTCCTATTCAGCATAGTATTGGAATGTCTGGCCAAGACAATCAGGCAAGAGAAAGAAAGAAACAGTATTCAGATAGGAAGAGGGAAGTCAAATTGTCCCTGTTTTCAGACGACATGATTGTATATTTAGAAAATCCCATCATCTCAGCCCAAAAACTCCTTAAACTGACAAGCAGGTTCAGCAAAGTTTCAGGATAAAAAAATCAATGTACAAAAATCGCAAGCATTCCTACACACCAATAATAGACAAACCGAGATCCAAATCATGAGTGAACTCCCATTCACACTTGCTACAAAAAAAATTAAATAAAATACCTAGGAATACAACTTACAAGGGTCGTGAAGGACCTCTTTAAGGAGAACTACAAACCACTGCTCAAGGGAAGAAGGGAGGACACAAAAAATGGAAAAAACATTCCATTCTCATGGATAGGAAGTATCAATATCATAAAAATGGCCTTACTGCCCAAAGTAATTTATAGACTCAATGCTATTCCCATCAAGCTACCATTGACTTTCTTCACAGAGCTAGAAAAACTACTTTAAATTTTACATGAGACCAAAAGAAACTCATATAGCCAAGACAATCCTAAGCAAAAATAACAGAGTCACAGTACCTGACTTCAAACTATGCTCTAAGGCTGCAGTATCCAAAACAGCATGGTGCCGGTACCAAAACAGAGATATAGACCGATGGTACAAAACAGAGACCTCAGAAATAACACAACACATCTACAACCATCTGCTCTTCCACAAACCAGACAAAAGCAAAACAAACCTGCACATTTTGCACATGTATCCCAGAACTTAAAGTAGAATAAAAATAAATAATAAAAGGTGTTATGAATACACAATGACATATTAACAGCGATTAAAAACCAATGAAATACTGTCATTTGCAGCAATGGGGATGGAACTGGAGGTCATCATGTTAAGTGAAATAAACCTAACACAGAAAGACTGATGTTTCAGGTTCTTACTCATAAGAATAAAAAAATGACGTAATGGAGATAGAGTGGAATCATAGTTACCAGAGGATGGGAAGGGTACTTGGAAGGGGGCTGGATAAAGAAAGAATCTTTCATTGGTAGAAAGATAGAGTTAGATACAGGGAATGAAACCTAGTGTTTGGTAGCACAATAGGGTGACTATAGTTAACAATAATTTGTTGCATATTTCAAAATAAAAATAGAATTCAATGTTTCTAAGAAATAAACAAAATTTCACGAGATGAACATCCAGATTACTCCAATTTGATCACCATACATTGTATAGCTGTATCAAATATTACCTGTGCTCCATAAATACATTCAACTATTATGCATTCATGTAATAATTAGAAGTAAAATTTCAAAAAATAAAAATAATTTTTCTAACTAAAAACACTTTTGGTTAAATATTCAAATACTAAATGGATACTACAAAATTTCTATAAAGAAAAAAAACAATGCTACATACCAGCTACTATGGAACGCATTTAAATGGTGACTGTGGGGGAGTGTCTAAGTTTAAAGATACACAGGGCCAATAGGAGATATGCAAATATCCATATATCTATATCTCTATGTATGGAAATAGAGAGAGAGTAAGAAACCGATTTATGTAAGGAATTGACTCACATGATTGTTAACTTGATAAATCCAAAATCTGCAGTGTCAGGCAGATTGGAGAACCAAGAAAGAGCTGATCTTGTAGTGTTAGGATGAAGGTAGTATGTTGGCAGAATTTCTCTTCATTAGGTGAGGTCACTCTTTTTCTTTTTTTTTTTTTTTTCTATTAAGGCCTTCAATTCTTTATCTTAGGCCCAGATTTGTATTATAAATATGTAGCATAAGGTTTGATCAAGTAGCTGGATCTCACACTATAAGCATGTTGACATAAAATTAACTGCCACAATTTATGTCAATAAAAAATAATTAATTTCTAACAGGACAAAGAGTAAGCTAAGAGAAATCTCAAAGAAGAAATTATAAAATATATTTTTAAGCAAGTTAACAAAATAAAAAAAAATTACAGGTAATTATTCTGGAACTACTATGTATGGAAACAGCTTATAATACTGTGATTCATGCTATATTTGTAAATAAAATGTTTCCATGTCCAGAAGGTGAGCTTGCATTATCACTTTTAGAAATGTGAAAATAATGTAATCCACAAATTATTTTATTTCAATAATAGTGAAAACGATTTTATACTTTTGACTGCAGAATTATCTGTTCTAAATTGGAAATCAAAATGTTTCGTGTATTATAATAATGAATTTATTATGCCAAATTGAAGCTGTAACACTTACTTGATGTGAAGCAAAATTTTAAGTTCAGGAGTTCATGAAATACCAAATAATTAAAAAATGGAAAGATTTTTATGAAGAGTTTAAAATTATTCTTTCTAATCCAACTTTTTGCTTTGTTCTAAAACTTTAAAAAGGTTATAAATGTATAATGTCTGTGCTATTTACATATATAAAACATAAGATTGAAGCTTTCTCTAAACATGATCCTCTACCACATTGGTGGATAAAGAAATGATTAGATAACTGAAAGAAAAGAGTAACAATGTCAATAAAGGATCAAGTTCACAAAAATGAACTCAAAAAAAAGCTTCAGTGCTGATTTTGTTTTAGGTGCCTGAAATTAAATGAATATGGTTGTCACAATTTATTTTTTAAATATTGCATCATTGTCACCTACGTACCAGATGGTGTATCAAATCACAAAGTAAAAGAGTCCATCAGCATAAGAGTAAAAACTGCCACCATTAAATCAATTCCATTACAGAAAAAATGAGAAATAAAAATATGATTTTAGTATAGCAAACCAGATGTTCTTCCATGAGTTCATGAAATTAAGAACTATATAAACCTGCAATATAATTAAATGTAACATCAGACCTTACAGAAACTAAGATTAGGCTTGATTTAAAGAAGTGTTCCCAAAAAATTTGACTCAGAATATGTTTCTCTTCTTTATTCTAAAGCTATAGTTCTGTTGATAGTTTAATAGTGAATCAGAGTCAAAATCCTGTTTACAAATAATCTAAATGAAAAACTATCCTCAGTTATTTTGAAAGAAAAGTGTAGAACAGAGTAATGTCATTGCTGTCTTCTGAAAAGGTGCAAATATATTTTTTCTAAAAAATCTAAATTTATAGTAACATTGATCTAAACAAGCATAATTTCCAAAAACGTTATTGTCAGATTACATTTAGTCGATATCTATACATAAATATTAATATTAAACAGAACTTTCTAGAAATTGATCTTAGGAGAAGCTTCATTATTAGCTTTATTTTCAATAAGCTTTCTAATATTATTTATTTTCCATGAATTCTCTCCTGAGAATCTGGGATTACAGGCACACCACCAGGTCTGGCTTATTTTGTGTTTTTAGTGGAGATGGGTTTCACCATGTTGGCCAGGCTGGTCTCCAACTCCTGACCTCAGGTGATTCACCAGACTTGAACTCCCAAAGTGCTGAGATTACAGGTGTGAGCCACTGTGCCTGGTGAGAATTGCTTTCTGATTCTGCTTTCCTTTCTGAGATGATCATGGAATATGTGGAAATTAAACAAGGTGTTCTTCAACCGCCAGTGGGCCCAAGACAGAACCACAAGGGAAATTAGAAGTTACTCCAACGCGAAGGAAGGAAGACAGAAATGCAACCTAACCACAATGTATGGGATACAGCTCAGGCAGTGCTGAGAGCAGCCGCTGCCTGTGATCCCCTGCAGAAGGAAGAGATAAAGAGCTCAACTCCACAACTTCACATTACACCTTAAGGCAGGGATCCCCAACCCCTGGGCCACAGACCCCTACCACCAGTCTGTGGCCTGTTAGAAGCCGGATTATACAGCAGCTGCTTTTTTTTTCTGTAATTTTTTTTTTCTTTTTGAGATGGAGTTTCACACTGTCACCCAGGCTGGAGTGCAGTGGTGCAATCTCGGCTCATTGCAATCTCCACATCCTGGGTTCAAGCAATTCTCCTGCCTCAACCTCCCAAGTAGCTAGAAATACAAGCATCCACCACCAAGCCTACCTAATTTTTGTATTTTTAGTAGAGACAGAGTTTCATCATGTTGGCCAGGCTGGTCTCGAACTCCTGACTTCAAGTGTTCCGCCTGCCTCAGCCTCCCAAAGTGTTGGGACGACAAGCATGAGCCACCATGCCTGGCCCAGGGACCATCTAGTTGCAGGTAACAAGCTCTGGGTTCCCACCGATCTTACGTTATGGTGAGTTGTGGAATTATTTTATTATATATTACAATGTTAATAACAGAATTAAAGTGCACAGTAAAAGTAATGTGCTGGAATCATCCCCAAACCATCCTCCCCGCTCCCCAACACCCACCTCCCCACTGTCCGGGGGAAAAACTGTCTTCCAGGAAACCTGCTGCCAAAAAGGTTGAGGACCGCTTGCCTTAAGGAACCAGAAAAGGAAGAACAAAGGCAGCCCCAAGCCAGCAGGACGAAGGAAATTGTAAAGATCAGAGCAGCAATAATGAGACAAAGATGAGAAAAACTGTCGAACAGATGAAACCAAAAGTTGGTTCTTTGAAAAGAGCTATGAGATTGACAAACCCTTAGTGGGCTGACCAAAAGCAAAACAAAACAAAACAAAACAAAAGTAAGATACAAATAATCCAAGCAGAAAAGAAACAAAAGGGGGATGTTACTACCAACCTTATGGAAATAAAAAGCATGATCAGAGATCAGAGGGGACTGTACTATTATGAACCAGCGTAGGACACCCAGCGAGGTCATCTACATGAAATGGACAAATTCCTAGAAAAACAGAAATGAAACAGATTGGCTGTGGTTTCAGGTTCCACTCATATCTCTTAGATACTGATTTAGATCCCAGCATGGTGCTCAGAATTTATACACATCCTCTTTCTTTATTTTAGAGACCTGGTCTCACCCTTTGCCCAGCCTGCAGTGCAGAGGTGCAATCACAGCTCACTGCAGCCTCCACTTCCTGGGCATATTATATATATATATGTCTCAAGACCCATAGTCTCTCCAGATCCAAAGAAAGGGCTTCTCTGGATGGATGAGGCGAGTTTTGCAGGCTGCAGGGCCCATAGGCCTAACTTAATGCCCTCTTAGGAGGCACAGATCCTCCCAGTCTAGGGGGAAGGGCCATCCAACATCTGCCGTTGTAATGAAGAGTGGGTAAATTAGAGACCAGCCAAATGGATACATCCAATGTGATTTAGGACTGGTTGCTATTATTATTAGTTCATTATTGGTAATTAATTATTGTTATTAGGTCTCCTGGGTTCAAGCGATTCTCCTGCCTCAGCCTCCTGAGTAGCTGGGATTACAGGCGTGTGCCACCGTGCCCCGCTGATTTTTGTATTTTTAGTAGAGATGGGGTTTTACCATGTTGGCCAGGCTGGTCTCAAACTTCTGATCTCAGGTGATCCGCTCACCTCGGCTTCCCAAAGTGCTGGGATTTCAGGCATGAGCCACTGCACCTGGCCTGATCAATTTCCTTTTAAAAAACATTTCCCATATACTCCAGATTCTAGAAGGATTTAATCCAAGCCTTTAGGTATATAATAAAATTGTGATCACTTTGTAAGGAGAAAATGCAAAACAGGCCAGGCGCAGTGGCTCACACCTGTAATCCTAACACTTTGAGAGGCTGAGTCCAGTGGATTTCTTTTGCTCTCTAGGCTCACTGCAAGCTTACCTCCCGGGTTCAAGCAATTCTCATGCCTCAGCCTCCTGAGTAGCTGGGATTACAGGCGCCCACCACCATGCCTGGCTAATTTTTGTATTTTTAATAGAGACAGGGTTTTGCCATGTTGCCCAGGCTGGTCTCAAACTCCTGGGCTCAAGTGAGCCACCTGCCTTGGCCTCCCAAATTGCTGGGATTACAGACTTGAGCCACCACGCCCCCTGCCAAAGGAAGAATTCTTGTTCTGTGTCTGCCTCAGGGGAGAGGAAGGGGTTGGACACAGGAGGTCAGGAGGCAGTCACAGAGACCTTGCTTTTGAGGCCTCCAATCTTCTTTAGCTCACAGTACTTAGCATGCCAAAGCGCCAGATATTGGGGTGACATTTACTGAGCCCCAGCGGTAGTTATTGTGTGGCAGGCAGTGTGAAAGTGCTTCATAGTGGGCTGGGCACGGGGGCTCACGCCTATAATCGTAGCGTTTTGGGAGGTTGAGGCAGGTGGATCACTTGAGGTCAGGAGTTCAAGACCAGCCTGGCCATTATGGTGAAACCTTGTCTCTATTAAAAATATAAAAATTAGCTGAGCATGGTGGGTACCTGTAATCCCAGCTACTTGAGAGGCTGAGGGAATTGTTTGAACCCGGGACGTGGAGGTTGCAGTGAGCCAAGTTTGAACCACTGCACTCCAGCCTGGGCGATGGAGTGAGACCCTGTCTCAAAAAAACAAAAAAGAAAGAAAGGAAGAAACTGCTTCGTAGTAAATGCTCTCAACTCTATGGCAGGTTCTGTTCTTATCCCTGTTTACACCAAGGCGATTGAAATCAACAGAAGTGAAGCAGCTTGCCATAGGCACAGCACTAATTGCTGCTGGAACTGGGGTGGGACCCAGGAGGCCTGGCTCCAGGACCCTGACGTTTAACCTCAGAGCAGGAAAATCCAGCCAGGGCTGAAATGAGAAGGATAGAGCGAAGCAAGGAGGGGAAGACATGCTGGATCAGAAGGCAGCACAAGGCTGGGTCTGTGGAATGTCCCCGTGGCTAGGCACTGACACTGTATTCATCTCGACCAGCTGGGGCCAGAGGCAGAGGGAGGAGGGCATGAGAAGACCCAGCTGGCTGGGCAGGCTGGGCTGTCGGGGAGGGGAGGGGAAGCACGGAGGAACAAAGAAAGTGACACTGTCGGTATCCTCAAAGGAGCCGGAGTACCTGCCACGACCTATTCTTGGCAATGGAAGGACATAACAGATCCCCATGTGGCATTCCACAAGGCTTCGGGTCATATATTGAGTGAGTACAGACACTCCCCAACTTAAAATGGTCTGACGTGATTTTTCTGCTTTCCCACGGTGTGAAATCGGTCTGCGTTTGGTAGAAACCCTGTTTCCAGTCTCCGCTCGCACGGTTCTGTTTTTCACTTGCAGTACTGTGTTCAGTAAATTCCATAGGGTTTTCAGCACTTTATTATAAAAGAGGTTTGTTTTTCATGATTTTGCACAACCGTAGGCTAACGTAAGTGTTCTGAGCATGTTTAAGGTAGACTAGACTAAGCTGTGAAGTTTTGGTGTATTCAATGCATTTTCTTTTTGTTTTTGTTTTTTCGAGACGGGGTCCTATTCTGTCACCCAGACTGGAGTACAGTGGTGCAATCTTGGCTCACTGCAGCCTCCAACTCCTGGGCTCAAGTGATCCTCCCACCTCAGGCTCCCAAGTAGCTGGAATTGCAGGCTCACACCACCAAGCCCAGCTAATTTTGCTTTTAAAATTTTTGTGTGTGTGTGGTGACGAGTTCTCACTATATTGCCCAGGCTGGTCTCAAACGTCTGGGCTCAAGCAATACCCTCTCCTCCTCGACCTCCCAAAGTGCTGGGATTACTGGCATGAGCCACCTCACCTGGCCTGAGTGCATTTTGGATTTACCATATTTTCAATTTAGGATGGGTTCATGAGGATGCAACCCCATTGTAAGTTGGGGAGCACTTGCACACTTTTGGAATTCAAGTTTAAATTTTTCACGTCCCTTGCCAAGTATGTATCTCAGTCAAGTTTGATATTTGTATCTTCAATAAAGAAACTGACATGTAGGATAGATTCATTCATTCATTCATTCATTCATTCATTCAGCTAATAGTTACTGAACACCTACCTGGGCAAATACCTATGAATGAAAAAGCCACACATGCCTGCTAGAAAGCGGAGCCCTCAGGCCAAGCACAGTGGCTCATGCCTGTAATCCCAGCACTTTGGGAGGCCAACGCTGGTGGATCACCTGAGGTCAGGAGTTCAAGGCCAGTCTGGCCAAGATGGTGAAATCCCATCTCTATTAATAATACAAAAATTAGCCAGGTGTGGTGGCGCACGCCTGTAATCCCAGCTACTCGGGAGGCTGAGGCAGGAGAATCACTTGAATCTGGGAGGCAGAGGTTGCAGTGACCCGAGATCGTACCATTGTACTCTAGCCTGGGCAACAAGAGTGAAATTCCATCTCAAAAAAAAGAAAGCAGAGCCCACCACAAGAAGCACATCAGAGAAGGGCCCTTTAGTGGCACAGGAATTGTCACTGGGATTCCTTTAGAGCCCCTTCCTGTGATGTTTCCTTTCAGCTTGTCACAAACACACTGACTCTGTGTTTCTGGCCTGAGGCCTGTCAGGGCTGGGGAAGGCCTGGGTGCTTTGTTGGGCAGCGTTGTTCTTTGTGTCTGTGGACACGTTCTCTCGTGCGCTGAGGACCAGCTACCATGATTTACTCTTTTTGCCCAGGCTGGAGTACAATGGCATGATCTCAGCTCACTGCAACTTCCACTTCCCAGGTTCAAGCGATTCTCCTGCCTCAGCCTCCCGAGTAGCTGGGATTACAGGCATGTGCCACCATGCCCGGCTAATTTTTTGTAGAGATGGGGTTTCTCCGTGTTAGGCTGATCTCGAACTCCCAACCTCAGGTGATTCATCTGCCTCGGCTTCCCAAAGTGCTGGGATTACAGGCGTGAGCCACCATGCCTGGCCGATGCCAAGATTCTCAAAGCATCAAATACCATTATGACTTGTTAGCACCATTGGCCATGTCCACACCCCATTCACTCACAGTCAGGAGAGAAACATCCTGGGGGGATGTGGGCATGGAGGGAGTCAGTGTGGTTGGTTCTTCTATTTCCTTCTTCCTGTGTTTTCTGGAGGAGCCTGGACACTGCTGGGAAGCGTGAGACCCCCCCACTCCCTGCTTCAGAGGAGACATTTGTTTCTTAAAAATTTTTTTTTTTTTATTTTTTGGTAGCTGGTATGTAGCTAGGAGACATTTGTTTCTGTGACTACTTAAAACTAATGAGGGCTGACTCTGAATGATTTGTCCCAATGGCATAGAATTCAAACTTACAGCAGAAGTATCCCTTGCTGACACTTATGGACCCAGCCAGGCTCCATAAATACTCCTCCGTGAGCTTTCAAACACAAGAAATCATGCCTAATGTTCTGACTGCTCTGCCATCTTATCAGGGTCCTATGAAAATTACTGCAGGTTAAGAATGATCCTGGCCAGGCCTTCCTAAACACCTGACAATAGTGCCCTGTCCCTCTAGAGACCCTTGTGCTCAGAGAACCCATCAAAATGCCCTATGGAACCCTTGGTGATTGTGGAAAACGCAGAAAAGGAAATCGCCTGTGGCCTGTTGGAGTCCAGGAAGCTGTGGTTGTGTTAGAAACCGCCCAGAACGACAGCGGAAGTAAGAGGCTATTGCCCAAGAAGGATCGCACACTCCGCTACTCTCGAATCCTCTGACGGGTATTTCCTTCAACCCCTGCTGCATACAGCAGCAGTCCTCTTATTTTATTGTGTGTGTGTGTGTGTACACGTTTGTGGGTGCGGGTTTGTGTGTATGCCCATGCACGTGTGTGCGGATGTGTGCGGGTGTGCAGGTGCGTGTGCATGTGTGTGCGGGTGTGTGTCCAGGTGTATGCGGGTGTGTGTGTTCAAATGTGCATGTGTATGCACGTGTGGGTGTGCGCACGTTCTGGTGTGTGTGTGCGCACATGCATGTATGTGTGTCCGTATGTGTATACATGTGTGCAGGTGTTTGTGTCCACATGTGTGTGCTGGTGCATGCATGTCCACCTGTGTGTTTGTGCGAGTGCTGGTGTGTGCACCTGTGCGGGTGCGTTTTTGTGCATGTACATGTGTGTGTGTTTACACGTGCGTGTTTGTACGTGTGTGTGCAGGTGTATATGTGTGCACGTGTGTGGGGGTGTATGTGTACGGGTGCATGTGTGCATGTGTGTGCATGTGTGTGTGCATATATGTCTGGGTGTGTGCATGTGTGTGCATCTCTGTGTGTGTGCATGTGCATGTGTGTGCGGGTATGTTTGCAGATATGTGTGTGTGCCCACATGTACGTGTTTGCGGGTGCATGTGTGTGCGGTTGTGTGTGTGTGTGTGCATGTGCAGGTGTGTGGGGGTACCTGCATGTGCGTTTGTGTGCATCTGCATGTGTGTGTGTGTGCATGCTCACGTGCTTTCCTCAACTCTGAGCACCTTGTTCAGAGCTCACCTCCAGCCGCTGGCCCAGGCCCTGCCCGGGGGGAGCCTCCCTGTGTGCTGCCTGCCTCCTGCCTCCCATGGCCTGTCTTGGTTGTGTCATAACTTCAGGCTGCTTCCCCCTTCTCTCTGTTCGTTCTCCCATCTTTCCACATGGATGCTGCTGGAATTCCAAGGGAGGCACTGGAGGGCTCTGGTGCATCTGAGTGGTGGCTCAGATACACACAGGAGGCCTGTCGTGGCCGCTGAGCCCTATCCGCCGTGGGGTTTATCTTTGGTGTTTGCTTTCACTGCTCTTGGGCTTCACTGGTGGAGGCTTTCATGTCTGACTCTGCTGCAGGCTCTTTGAGGTCTCATCTTCCTTGCAGCGGGTCAGTGGCCATAGGGAGAGAGACGAGAAGAATGAGGAAGTGGGTGGGGGAGGGCAGGGCACCTCCACTGGCTCTCTGGGAGGAATCCAGCCCCCTTCCTCCCTGGGAGACCGGCCTGAAGGTGAATGCATGAACTTCGGTCCTGGCCGCCCCATGCCTGACAGCAGCCTCGGTGGGCCTAAGTGAGTGGCACAGTGCCTGTGAGCTGGGAGTGGGGCTGAGATCAGTGATTAGCTCCTAGTAGGTTCTCAGTAAACTTGAGGTATTTGAGAGGCAACATGGGGTCATGGACATGATCAGGTTTTGGAGTCAGGCAGATCCGGGGAGCCTCTCCAGCACCACTTTGTGCAAGTGGCCTTTATTCCTCTGTGCTTCCATTTTCCTGCTTGGCAAAAGAGGGTCTAACAATTCCCAGTTACACAAGAGGAGGGGCGCCTCACGCCATCCATGGAGGCCAGGGCTGTGTCTGGAGGAAGGTGTTCCCTCACTACACAGGTATTCTGATCTGTGCCAGGCGCAGACACAGATCAATGTCAGGATGCACAGCGCCATCCAATATGCCCTTGCTGCAGTGCCTGATTGCCAGCAGGGATGGAGCCCGGGCTCCTGACTGTGGTTCCCCAGTGCAAACATGTGAGTTTCGGGATATGCCATTGTGTGTTGGGGGAGGTGTGATGAAGGGACCAGGAGCAGCTCTGTTTAGCTATTTGCTGACCCAATCAAGCATCCATTTGCATCCCTCCACACCCCATCCCTCCCCACCCCAGCCCACCCTAAATTGCAATTTCATGTCCTGACACTGAGTAGACACTACTCTGGGCCCACCATGGCATGTGTGTCCATGCTCATGACCAGGGTTGGCTGCTGCTACAATAAGGCTCAAGCTGCCTGACATAGTGAGGAAACCCACAGCTTCAAGACCCATCACGGTCAACTCTGCTGCATGTACAGGCACCGGGATCTGAGCTGGGGAGCTGAGCTCCAGAAAGCCCCATGATAGTCAATTTCATGTGTCAGCTTGGGCAAGTTCTGGTACCCAGGGTTTCAGTCAAAGATGAATGTAGGTGTGTGTGAAGGGATCTGCAGTCAGTTGACTTGAAGGAAAGAAGGGTACCCCTGAGAATGTGGTGGGCCTCATCCAATCAGTTGAAGGCCTTAAGAACAAAACCTGGTTGCCGGGTGCGGTGGCTGATGTGGGCAGATCGTCTGAGGTCAGGAATTCGAGACCAGCCTGACCAACATGGTGAAACTGTCTCTACTACTAAAAATACAAAGAAAAAATAGCTGGGCGTGGTGGCGGGCACCTATAATCCCAGCTACTTGAGAGGCTGAGGAAAGAGGGTCACTGGAACCTGGGAGCTGGAGGTTGTAGTGAGCCAAGATCATGCCACTGCACTCCAGCCTGGGTGTCAGAGCAAGACTCTGTCTCAAAACAACAAAAACAAAAAACCCTGAGGTCTTGGGAGAAGAAATTCAGCTTCAAGACTGCAACACTAACTCCTGCCTGAGTTTCTGGCCTGCCAGCCTGTCCTACTGATTACAAACTTGCCAGTCTTGACAATCATGTGAGCCAATTCCTTAAATCTTTACATACAGTCGTGCCTTGGTTAACACAGGGATACATTCTGAGAAATGCGTCATTAGGGAATTTCGTTGTGCAAACATCATAGTGTTACACAGCGCAAACATCATAGCGTGTATCACACAAACCTAGATGCTGAAGCCTCCTATCCACCTAGGCTCTCTGAGATAGCCTACTGCTTTGGGGCCAAGAAACTTGCACAGTATGTTACTGTACTGAATACTGCAGGCAACTGTGAGGCAATGGTATTTGTGTATCAAAACATATACAGACATAGAAAAGGTACAGTAAAAGTATGGTATGATAATCTAATGAAGGCTGGGCACGATGGCTCACGCCTGTAATCCCAACACCTTGGGAGACTGAGGCAGGAGGATCTCTGAGGCCAGGAGTTTGAGACCAGCCTGGACAATAGAGTGAGACCCCGTCTCAACAAAAAAATACAATAATTAGCCAGGCTGATTATTGATGCATGCCTGTAGCCCTAACTCCTTGGGAGGCTGAGGCAGAAGGATCATTTGAGCCCAAGAGTTTGAGGCTGCAATGAACCATGATTGTGCCAGTATACAACCTAGACATAGATCCAGATTCTGTCTCAAAAACAAAACAAAACAAAACAAAATAATCTTATGAGACCACTGATGTATGTGTGATTTGTAGTTGACCGAAATGTTTATATGGCACATGACTGCATGTATACATATATGAGATTATATAAATACATAGATATTTTAAGGTATATAAACATAAATATCCAGTTGTTTCTGTTTCTCTGGAGAGCCCTGACTGATCCACCCCTGGTGCAGCCACCTGCCCCCGCAACAAAGGGCTGTACTCAGCTGCTGGGACCAAGAGCTGACACCCTGTGGCCTTGGGCTTGACTGGACCTAACCCCTTATCTCGGCACTGCTCCGACCCTTATTAGTAGAAATGGGTTCCAGTGGACATCGCAGGACAGAGGAGTTTGGCTTTGAGATGCCCAGCATGCCTTTCTGTAACCTTTGACCCAGGAGTCAGCAGTACAGACTAGGGATCAGCAAGCTACAGGTCCTGGACCAAATCCGGCCCGCTGCCCTTTTGTGTAAATAAAGTTTTATTGGAACACAGCTGTGCTCACTCATTTGCATGCATCTGTTTCTGTGTGATCCACTGCCTCTTTCATGCCACGATGGCAGAGTTGAGTAGTGGGCAGAGAGGGTGTGACTTGCAAAGCCTATTGGAAGGGGACAGGCCTTCTTGGCTCACATCCTCAGACGCATCCCCCGTGGGAGATCTTCCAGCCACCTGCGGCTATGTGGGGAGGACTGTGAGTTCTCAGATTTGGTGCAGCAGTTCTCAGACTTGGTTTCAATTGTGCAGATTCCCAAGCCCAAGACTAGAATTCTGAGTCAGAGGCCCAGGTTGGGGGGCTCAGAAACCTGGGCTTGCTCTCCATAGGATTCTAATGCTGGGAGTCTGACAACCCATGTTTTAGGAAACCCCGGGATTTGGGAAGCCTGGTTTTCCCTGTCCTGACTAGGCAGAGAGATCCCTGCAGGGATGGACACCAGGCCCTTAGGGAACCCCACCTCTGTGGTCAGCACAGCCCTCAGGCGTGTCTGGGCCTCACCTTAGCTTTAGGATCAAGGCCACGGGGAGACCTAACAGCCTGCCCGAGGAAGCCCTGGTCAGCAGAGCTGGGTGGCATTGGCTGGAACTGCCACCACGGTGAGAGATGTTCTTCCTGGTGCCAAGCCAGCCCACCCCCTCACCAGTTCACACCTTTTCCCAACCTCCGCCTCCCGGGTTCAAGCGATTCTCCTGCCTCAGCCTCCTGAGTAGCTGGGACATATGCCACCATGTCCGACTAATTTTTGTATTTTTAGTAGAGGTGGAGTTTCACCATGTTGGTCAGGCTGGTCCTGAACCCCTGACCTCAGGTGATCCTCCCACCTCGGCCTCCCAAAGTGCTGGGATTACAGGTGTGAGCCATTGCGCCCAGCCCTCCTTTCTTATCTTGCTGGAATCCCATGTCTGCTCTTCCCTGCATTTGGCCACCCTGGCCCGGAAGGAAGCTGCTGGGGACCGGCCTACCTCAGAATCTCTTTGGGACCTCAGCTGCCCCAACCCTAAAATCGGTAGGGAGATACAAATCTGGGACTCTGGCCAGGTGCAGTGGCTCACACCTGCAATCCCAGCACTTTGGGAGGCCGAGGTGGGCAGATCACTTGAGGTCAGAAGTCTGAGATCAGCCTGGCCAACGTGGTGAAACCCCATCTCTACTAAAAATACAAAAATTAGCCGGACATGGTGGTGCGCGATTGCAGTCCTAGCTACTCGGGAGGCTGAGGCACAAGAATTGCCTGAACCTGGGAGGCGGAGGTTGCAGTGAGCCGAGATCGTGCCACTACACTCCAGCCTGGGTGACCGAGCAAGACTCGTCTCAAAAAATGAAAATAAAAATCTGGGACTCACAGTCAAGAGGTCTGGCTAAGGGATTTTGATGAGGACCAGGTGAGGGCAGGCAAATGCTCAATCCAGTGTGTTGAGAAGTCATGAGGGGAACAGCAGGCTTCGAGTCCCCTCCAAATGTCCCCGTAGAGCTCACTACCACCACAAACAAACCATCTCCTGGAGAAACAGAGAGACGCCAGGTGGGCTTATTAACAATCTTCTATTTATTTACAGTTCAAGAGCACATGCAATGTGACGTCATGGGACTACAAGAGCGTGGCACATCCCCCTCCCACTGCTACAACGCCCTAGGAAATTTCCTAAGAGTCAGAAAACCCTACACTGAGGGTCCCAGGCCGAGGTGCTTCACTTCATTTCCTCCAAAAATAAAGACCAGTTGCAGCCCAGGAGCGCTGGGCCTCAGAGCCTGCGAGTTTGTCATTGCTGGTAATTAGCTAGGCAAACCGGGTCTCAGATTTGCCAACTCACACCTGAACGCAAATACCCCAAATTATCCAAATGACCTTGACCACCCAACATTTCTGTTTTCCCCTTCACATCCTAGACCTGTGATTCTCAAACTCCATCGTGCCCAAGAATGACCTGGAGAACTTGTGAAAAGCCAAATCACTGGGCCCCACCCCCAGAGATCCTGGCTCAGTGCGATGGTGGGGCCCAAGACTCTGCATTTCTTTTTGTTTTTTGTCTTTTTTTTTTTTTGAGACAGGATCTCGCTCTGTCACCCAAGCTTGAGTGCAGTGGTGTGATCATGGCTCACTGCAGCCTGGACCTCCTGGGCTCAAGCGATCCTCCCACCTCAGCCTGGAGAGTAGCTTGGACTGCAGATGTGCACCACCATGCCCAGCTAATCTTATTTTTTGCAGAGACGAGGTCCCCTATGTTGCCCAGGCTAAGATTCTGAGTTTCTACCAGGCTCCCGGGTGCTGTTACTGGCCCAGAACCGTAATCTGAGTGTCTAAGGTCAAGAAAGCTTCTTGCACCCAGAAGCCACCCAGCTATGGATCCTGTATCAGACCGCTTGTTCTGACTTAGAATTCAGAAAATACGTTCCCTGCAATAGAAACCCCTGGTTTTGCAAACCACCCTTCCCTGCCGACCTCCTCCCCAGGAAAGACACATTGCCTGTGAGAGTGAAGATTATCACGGAGCTGGGAGGGCACACTCCAACCCCATGAAACCCCGCAGTGAAGACCCACAGTGGTTTGCTTCTCTGGCCTCCCCACTGTCTGTCCCAGCACTGGTTTCCTGGCTCTTCTGTTGTTTTATAAACATGCTCCTCTCGGTTTCATGTATGCTGTCTCTCCAGCTGCCAAGGGAACCCCACTGCAGGGGCTGTGTGTCCTCCATCTCCATGCTAGGTTTCGTTGGGTGAGTTAAATGTGGCTTGAAATAAGGACCCACCGCAGCAGCCCGGTGGTAGAAGGGGTTGTGGCTTTAGGATTTACTCTGTGGCTTGGTCACTCCTCAAGGGGCTGTGAAACTGTCATTTTTCCTCAAGCCTTGGCGCTCATGTCATTGCACGCTCAGCCTATTCCCAGCAAGACAGAAACCACTCTTGGTGTCTCCAGACGAACCATGGAAAGGCGGCCCCGTGGGAACAGCAGGTATCCCTGGGATCGGCGGTGAGACTCTAGCCGGAGGAGTGCAGGGGTGCTCAGGCCACCGGCCCCGCAGCCATTGTTCCACTTGGCCGCCTCCTCAGCTCCCCACCGCGCCCAGGTGTCTTTTTAGCTTCCTGCACCTATTTTACTGCAAAGCCAGTTACTGCTCCAGCCCTGCCTCTGTGCCTGGAATCTGCACATGCTGCCAAGGGCTGAGGCCAGACCAGTTTTCCAAACCTCTTTGACCATGGAAACTGTGCCCCCTTTCTAAAGGAGCAGCTCACGGTCCCAGTGTTCTACGGAACAGACTTTGGGGAAGGAGCTTGAATGGTGACTTAGAAATGACCTCAGAGTATGTGATGGGGCATTGTCAAAGAACCAAACACCTCCTAAAGTTCTCCTAGAATAACGAGTTAGCTAACACTGGAGGTTTATTAGGTGCTAGGCACTATTCTAAACACCTCATAAGAATTCTGCATTCACAGGCTGGGCACGGTGGCTCACGCCTATAATCCCAGCACTTTGGGAAGCTAAAGCAGGTGGATCACCTGAGGTCAGGAGTTCGAGGGCAGCCTGGCCAACATGATGAAACCCCATCTCTACTAAAAATACAAAAGTTAACCAGGTGTGGTGGCATGCTTGCCTGTCGTCTCAGCTACTCAGGAGGTTGAGGCAGGAGAATTGCCTGAACCTGGGAGGCAGAGGTCGCAGTGAATCAAGAAAGCGCCACAACACTCCAGCCTGGGCAACAAGAGTGAAACTCCGTCTCAAAAAAATCATAGTAAGAAGAAGAATTATGCATTCACTACTCACAAACACCCCTATGAAGGAAGAGTTATTATCCCCATTTTACAGATGAAAAAATCAAGGCACAGAGACCTTAAGAAACTTTCCTAAGGTTGCCAAGGCAGTGAGAGGTGGAATAGGCACATTTATCACCAGCTGCACTACCACAGAGGGAAGGGGAGAGCAGCAGTTCTCAGCCGCAGCTGCACCTGGAGTTACCTGGGGGAAAATCTATGAAGCCAGACCAAACAAAACAGAAGCCTTGTGGGTGGACCCCAGGCCTTTGAATGTTCCCAGATTATTGCCACGTGCAGCCAAGGTTGAGAGCAAGCAGGCTTGAGCAGGGGTTAGCAAACTGTGGCCCTCGGGCCAAATCTGCCCACTGCCTTTTTTTGTGTAGTTGGCAAGCTAAGAGTGGTCTTGGCACTTTTAAACGGTTTTAGAAAATCAAAATAATAATATTTGGTGGCTGGGTGTGGTGGCTCACACCTGTAATCCCAACACTTTGGGAAGCCAAGGCAGGCGGATCACTGAGGTTAGGAGTTCAAGATCAGCCTGGCCAACATGGTAAAACCCCATCTCTACTAAAAATACAAAAATTAACCAGGTATGGTGGCGCATGCCTGTAATCCCAGCTACTCAGGAGGCTGAGGCAGGAGAATTGCTTGAAGCCGGGAGGCGGAGGTTGCAGTGAGCTGAGATAGAGGCACTGCACTCTAGCCTGGGCAGCAGAGCGAAACTCCACTTCCAAAAAAAAAAAAAAAAGAATAAAAAGAGAATAATATCTTGTGACATGTGAAAATTATATGGAATTCAAAGGTGTGTCCATTAGAGTTTTCCTGGAGCATAGCCGTGGATTCATTACACACTGTCTATCACTGCTTTGAGCTATGGCAGAGCTGAGTAGCTGTGGTGAAGATCAGATGGCCTGCAAAGTCTAAAATATTTATTTGGCCCTTCACAGTAAAAGTTTGCTCAACCCTGGATTAGAGGATATTGGCTTCTGTACAAGAAAAAGACATTTAAGATAGACCTAAGGAAGAACTTCCTGGCAGAGAGGTTGGTTAAACACTTGAGAGGGTTTTGGGATTCCCAACTCTGCAGTTAAGAGGATTCCACCCACCCCATCCCTCTTTGGAAATGCAAAATTGAGATAGCTAGGGCAAAGAGATCGGCCTTGAATTTCCAACCGTGGAACTGCCCTGGCAGGCAGTGACAGTTACAGATGAAAACATCAAGGCACATGCATTCGCCATGGCTGATGTCCTAGGACCATCTAACAGCTGTCCCCCAGCCATAGCAATGCTGGGTTTTCTTCCCACGGTACCCCTTAGGGTTCTAGCCCCAGCACAGTCTCGAGTCAGGCACTTAATGTGAGGCACACACAGCATGTGGGTTGTCTGGTCTCAAGTACGAAACTATGAAACTGCATCTCTACTAAAAATACGAAAATTAGCTGCACATGGTGGCAGGTGCCTGTAATCCCAGCTACTCTGGAGGCTAAGGCAGGAGAATCGCTTGAACCTGGGAGGTGGAGGTTGCGATGAGCCGAGATCACGCCATTGCACTCCAGCCTGGGCGACAGAGTGAGACTATGAAACTGGCAGATCTTCCCGTTTAAATTTTTTAGTTTTTTATTGTTTTGGAATCTCACTCTGTTGCCCATGCTAGAGTGGCAATGGCATGATCTCAGCTCATTGCAACCTCCGCCTCCTGGGATCAAGTGATTCTCCTGCCTCAGCCTCATGAGTAGCTGGGATTACAGGCACCTGCCAACCCCAGAGATGGGGTTTTACCATGTTGGCCAGGCTGGTCTTGAACTCCTGACCTCAAGTGATC
>PVKP010023765.1:0-35875 GCA_004027715.1 Plecturocebus donacophilus | reverse complement strand
TCACTGCAACCTCCGTCTCCTGGGTTCAAGCAATTCTCCTGCCTCAGCCTCCTGAGTAGCTGGACTACAGGCGAGTGCCACCATGCCCAGCTAATTTCTGTATTTTTAGTAGAGACGGGGTTTCACCATGTTGGCCAGGATGGTCTCGATCTCTTGACCTCATGATCTGCCCACCTCGGCCTCCCAAAGTGCTGGGATTACAGGCGTGAGCCACCATGCCCCACCAACTTTTGTGTCTTTAATAGAGGTGGGGTTTCACCACGTTGGCCGGGCAAGTCTTGAATTCCTGAGGTCAAGTGATCCGCCCGCCTCAGCCTCCCAAAATGCTGAGATGACAGGCATGGGCCACTGCACCCTGCTGGTTTAAGAGTGGTGGGGGAGGGGAGAGAGAGGCAAGATGGCCGATCACTAGCAGCTCAGGATTGCAGCTCCCAGTGAAAGCACAGAGAGCGAGTGGACGCCACACTTACAAACAAATTTTTGCTGCCCACGGACCAGGACATTCCCAGCAGAGGAGCCCCATGGGTCGCCAGTGCGACCCTTTTGGCTGGTGTGGCTGTTTTGCCAGCACCTCAGCCCGGTGGCTCTTGGTGCAGAGTAAATGGGACTGGGTCTCCTTTTGGATGATGTCTGGAGCTCTGTGAAGGCAGAGCAGTCCATTCAGTTGACTGAAAAAGGGACTGAAAAGGGAAGCCAGACCAGAGACCCCTGGGCAGAAAAGCACCACGAATTTCAACGCTGCTGTTTTAGCCAGCATTGTGGGTTGCCGCAGTGAAGATTGCATAGATTCTGGAGCTGGGAATTAACAAGCTGGACATCCACTCAGAGACCCAATTTGAAAGTTGGTAATTACAAAGACAACAGGTGGATAAAACCACAAAGATGCCAAGAAGCCACCATAAAAAAACTGAGAACACTCAAAATCAGAATGTCTCTTTTTCTACAGAGGATGCTAGTTCCTCATCAGTAACAGAACAAGGCCTGATAGAAAACAAGTGCGAAGAATTAACAGAATTAGGTTTCAGAAGGTGGATAATAAGAAACTTCTGTGAGCTAAAAGAATATATCCTAACCCAATGCAAAGAAACTAACAACTTTGAAAAAAGGTTTGATGAAATGCTAATGAGAATGGACAATTTAGAGAAGAACATAAACGAATTAATGGAGCTGAAAAACACAACACGAGAAATCGTGAAGTATGTACAAGTCTTAACAGTCGAATTGATCAAGCAGAACAAAGGATATTAGAGGTCGAAGAAAAACTTAATGAAATGAAACAAGAAGATAAGATCAGAGAAAAAATGGTAAAAAGGAATGAGCAAAATCTCCAAGAAATATGGGACTATGTGAAAAGACCTAATTTATGCATAATAGGTATACCTGAAAGTGACAAAGAGAATGAATCCAAGCTGGAAAATATTTTTCAGGATATTATCCAGGAAAATTTTTCTAAACTAGCAAGGCATGACAATACTCAACTCCAGGCAAAACAGAGAACCTCACAAAGATATTCCTCAAGAAGACCAACCCCAAGACACATAATCGTCAGATTTACTCGGATTGAAATAAAGGAGAAAATACTAAGGGCAGCCAGAGAGAAAGGCCAGGTTACCCATAAAGGGAAGCCTATCAGACTCACAGCAGATCTCTCAGTAGAAACTCTACAAGCCAGAAGAGAGTAGGGGTTAATATTTAACATCCTTAAAGAAAAAATCTTTCAACCCAGAATCACATATCCAGCCAAATTAAGTTTTACAAGCGAAGGAAAAATAAAATTTTTTTGTGAACAAGCAAGAACTCAGAGATTTCATCACCGCCAGGCCTGTTTTACAACAACTTCTGAAAGAAGTACTATACACAGAAAGGAACAATCAGCATCAGTTATCCTAAAAACTTACTAAAAAGTAAAGAATATTACAACAATGAAGAATTTACATCAACTAATGGGCAGTTAGTTAGCCTTAAATAACAGTATTAAACTCACATATATCAATATTAAGCCTAAACTTAAAGGGATTAAAAAAAAACAGGATTTGAACTCAGACCTGGAGTAAGCAAATTTAATAAATATTTACAGAACTTACCACCCCATATCCACAAAACATATATTTTTTTCAATATTATATATACCTATTCTAAAAGTGATCACATAATAGGAAATAAATCACTTTTTAGTAATTGCATAAGCATTTCACAGATTTAAATGAAATTCTGAGCAATAGAGGAGGATTCTCATTCTCTCTCTCCCTTTCTCTTTCCTTTTTCTCTTTTATTCTACTTCTTTTTTCTCTTAAAAAAAAAAACCTCCCTCTTGCTCTTTCTCTTTCTTTCTTTTATTCTTAAAAAAAAAAAAAAGCCCTCTTGACTCTGAGCCTCCATCTACCATCCTTCAAATTCCAGCCATGAACCTACAGCATCCATCTGAAGCAACACATAAAATCAGTCCTCCTCATATGAAGAGAACTACCATGTTCCCCATCAGTGTCCTCTTTCAAATTAAATACATCAAATTGCATTAACTCCTCCTTGAAAAAAAAAAAAGAGTAGTGGGGAAACCTGGCTTAACCCTGGCCTGGCATGGCTGTAGGTCTTGTGTATAATTTGGTGTCCTTTTGCCACAAAGAGTTTGTACTATTAGTCTTATGATCTCTATTTTAACATCAATGCTAGTCAGTCGTATCTAAACCACAAAAAGGAAAAGTTATAAAGATGCATGCTCTACCTCCGATCTTGTCACAATTAGGAACTCAGTTTTTAAGGTTTCTCTGGGGTCCTCTTGGCCAAGAAGGGGGTCCATCCAGTCAGTTGGGTGGCTTAGGATTTCATTTTTAGTTCTTAAGTGTCACAGCTAACCAACTCTGCCATTGTAGTCTGAAAGACAATCGGACAATACTCAGACAAATGGGTGTGGCTGCGCTTCAATCAAATTGTATTTACAAAAATACGATTTGATTTTTGGGTTGTAGTTTGCAAGCCCCTGGTGTCATAAATACAGTACATTTGTGGATCATGTTGTATATGCTGTTTGTAACCAGCTTCCCCTGCCCAAGCTTTCTTGTGACTATTTGAAGTCAAACTATAATTCTTAAATGTGCATTTGTGTGGCTTCAATGTATTTTTATATCTGTGCACTGTGGTTCATATCTTAAAATCCCATATTAGACTTTATGACTTAAAATTCTTAACAATGTAACTCCGAAAATGATTTATATATAATCCTGGGTGTCTGTTTCAGATTTTTTAACAGAAGTTTATGGAAGTCAAACTATTGGATCACATAGAATGATTTATTAGGTTTTAAAAACACATTGCTGAATTGTCCCATAGAAAGCTTACATCCTATCAAAGTCAGAGTAACCACTTCCCCACATGTTCACCACCTCCAGAATCTATTTAATTTTTTGAGTTGTGTTCTCTACCAATGATATTAATCTTCATGCCTACAGGTTATTTAACTTCTTATTTGGTGATTTTTCTTTTGTAGTTGGTAGTGTTCATTTTTTTTCTACTGATTGGTGGGAGATTTTATACATAGTAAGACTAAAATTTCCTTGACATATGTGTGGTAAATGACCCTTTTGTTTGTTTTCTCTACATTTAATTGACAGGCTTCTAATTTTAAAAACTTGTTTTAAAGTAATTGAGTAAATTTACAACTTTGCATTTTTCCTTATTCATCGAAAGAACTTAACTGTATCTTCAAAGCTACGTTAATTTCTCAAATCAATTTTCTCCTGAAATTTAAAATTAGGAACTATATGTATTCAGTTTTCAAATAGCTATTTAATAATTATTTTGTGTGAAATACCATCTTAATTACACAGTTATTCTAAATGCTAGAGTATATTTTGATATATTTTACCCTATTGCATTAATCTCGCCATTTTACCAGCACGATGGAATTTCAATTAAAATGTTATGATGGCTTTTCATATATACCAGTGTAAGTCTTTCATAGTTTTTGACATTTTCTTAATTTGTGTTACAAACTAAGTTTAGAATAGCTTTAAAACTTCAGGTGTTGAACAGATTCAAGATGGCCAATTAGGAGCAGCTCAGGATTGCAGCTCCCAGTGAAAGCATGGAGGGTGAGTGGATGCTGCATTTCCAGATGGATTTTTATTGTGCACAGACCAGGAGATTCCCAGGCAGAGGAGCCCCACAGGTCGCCAGTGTGGCTGTTTTGACCAGTGCGGCAGTTCTCCGCACAAAATACACAGGTCTAGGCTCTGTTTTAGCTGGCAATTGGAGCTCCTGAGATAGAGAGTCACCCATTCAACTGATGAAAATAAAAGGGGGACTGAAACAGGGAGCCAGGCCAGGAGATTCCCGGGCAGAAAAGCACCACGAATCTCAGTGCGGCTGTTTCAGCCAGTGCAGTGGGTCACTGTATGGGAAATCACACAGATCCTGGTGCCTTTTCAACAAGCATCTGGAACACCTGGGACACAGAGTTGCTGGTTCAACTAAAAAAAAAAGGACTCTGAGGCAGGGAGCTAGGTGATCAGGCTCAGCTGGTCCCACCCCCCACACAAAAAAAAACAAAAAACAAAAAACAAAAAAACAGCAATTGGAAATGCTCTGAATTGAGAGATTCACAGCAAGCGCAGTGGAACCCGGGACAGACCACTCTGTGGGGGAGGCACGTCCGCCATTACCTAGGCAGTCTACCACTACCGAGGTAGTTCACCCTTGCTGAGACAGCCCGCTATTGCAGAAAGAGTCTGCCATTATAGAGATGGGCTGCCATTGCTGAGGCAGTTCTAACTATACTCGTATAAACAGGACTGCAGGGAAGTTCACATGGCAGCTGGGTGGAGCCCACAGCTGATCAGTAAAGCCTCTGCAGGCACACTGTGACTAGGCTGCCTTCTCACTGGGCAGAGCAGCCCTGGAAAAAGGCAGCAGCACAACAGAAACTCATAAATAAAGCCCTAAATCCCTGGGACAGAACACCTGGGAAAATAAAGG
Organism: Plecturocebus donacophilus; assembly: GCA_004027715.1. Lineage (NCBI taxonomy): Eukaryota > Metazoa > Chordata > Mammalia > Primates > Pitheciidae > Plecturocebus > Plecturocebus donacophilus. Next base: position 30,904 of record PVKP010023765.1, on the reverse strand, counting down.
GGGGGTTTATGCGTTCTGCTGCAGGAGACTTAAATGTACCTGCCCAGCAGCTCTGAATGAACAACGGAGCTCAGAGCTCAGCATGTGAGCTCCTATAAAGGACAGACTGCCTCCTTAAGCAACTCCCTGACCCCCATATATCCAAAGAGTCACCTCATAAAGGACAGCTCAGACTGACATCTGGCGGGTATCATTCTGGAACAAAGATAGCAGAAGAAACTGGCAGCATCCCTTACTGTTCTGCAGCAGCTGCATGTGATCCCCAGGCAAGCAGGGCCTGGAGTGGACCTCAGCAATCCTACAGCAGAGGAGCATGAATGTTAGAAGGAAAACTAAGAAACAGAAAGAAATAACTTCATCATCAACAAACTTCATCAATCAACATCCACTCAGAGAATAATCTGAAAGTCAACAACTGCAAAGATGAGAGGTGGATAAATCCACAAAGATGGGAAGAAACCAGCACAAAAAGGATGAAAACATCCAAAACCAGAATGCCTCTCCTCCTACATGGGGTCACAACTCCTCACCAGCAAGGGAACAAGGCTGGATGGAGAATGAATGTGATGAATTGAGAGAATCAGGCTTCAGAAAGTGGGTAATAAGAAACTTCTCTGAGCTAAAAGAACATGTTCTAACCCAATGCAAAGAAACTAAGAACCTTGAAAAAAGATTTGGCGAAATGCTAATGAGAATAAACCACTTAGAGAGGAATATAAGTGAACTGATGGAGCTGAAAAACACAACATGAGAACTTCGCGAAGCATTCACAAGTTTCAACAGCCAAATTGACCAAGCAGAAGAAAGGAGATCAGAAGTTGAAGATCAACTCAATGAAATAAAAGGAGAGGGCAAGATTAGAGAAAAAAGGGTAACAAGGAATAAACAAAGTCTTCAAGAAATATGGGACTATATGAAAAGACCTAATCTACGTTTGATAGGTGTACCTGAATGTGACGAAGAGAATGAATCCAAGCTGGAAATTACTCTTCAGGACATTATCCAAGAAAACTTCCCCAACCTAGCAAGGCAGGCCAATATTCAAGTCCAGGAAATAGAGAGAACACCACAAAGATATTCCTCAAGAAGAGCAACCCCAAGGCACATAATCATCCGATTCACTAGGGTTGAAATTAAGCAAAAATATTAAGGGCAGCTAGAGAAAAAGGTCAGGTTACCCACAAAGGGAAGCCCATCAGACTCACAGCAGATCTCTCAGCAAAAACTCTACAAGTCAGAAGAGAGTGAGGGCCAATATTCAACATCCTTAAAGAAAAGAACTTTCAACCCAGAATTTCATAACATGCCAAATTAAGCTTCATAAGTGAAGGAAAAATAAAATCCCTTACAAACAAGCAAGTACTCACAGATTTCATCATCACTAGGCTTGCTTTACAAGAACTCCTGAAAGAGGCACTTAACATAGAAAGAAACAACCAGAATCAGCCACTCCAAAAACATACCAAATGGGAAAGACCATCAACACAATGAAGAAACTGCAACAACTAATGGGCAAAACAGCCAGCTAGCGTCAAAATGGCAGTATCAAATTCACACATAACAATATTAACCCTAAATGTAAATGGGCTAAACACCCCAAACAAAAGACACAGACTGGCAAACTGGATAAACAGCCAAAACCCATCGGAGTGCTGTATCCAGGAAACGCATCTCACATGCAAGAATACACAAAGGCTCAAAATAAAGGGATGGGGGAAGATTTACCAAGCAAATGGAGAGCAGAAGAAAGCAGGAGTTGCAATCCTCGTCTCTGATAAAATAGACTTCAAACCAACAAAGATCAAAAGAGACAAAGAAGGACATTACATAATGGTAAAAGGATCAATGCAACAAGAAGAACTAATGAACCTAAATATATATGCACCCAATACAGGAGCATCCAGATACATAAGGCAAGTTCTTAATGACTTACAAAGAAGATTTAAACCCCCACACAATAATAGTGGGAGACTTTAACATCCCATTGTCAATATTAGATCAATGAGACATAAAATTAACAAGGATATCCAGGACTTGAATTTAGACCTGGACCAAGCAAACCTAATAGACATTTACAGAACTCTCCACCCCAAATCCACAGAATATACATTCTTCTCAGCACCACATCACACCTACTCTAAAATTGACCACATAATTGGAAGTAAATCACTCCCCAGCAAATGCAAAAGAACAGAAATCATAATAAACAGTCTCTCAGACCACAGTGCAATCAAGTTAGAACTCAGAATTCAGAAACTAACTCAGAACCGCACAGCTTTATGGAAACTGAACAACTGGCTCTTGAATGTTGACTGGATAAATGATGAAATGAAGGCAGACATAAAGGTGTTCTTCGAAACCAACGAGAATGAAGACAAAACAAACCAGAATCTCTGGGACACATTTAAAGCCATGTCTAGAGGAAAATATATAGCAATAAGTGTCCATATGAGAAGCAAGGAGAGATCTAAAATCGACACCCTATTGTCAAAATTGAAAGAGCTAGAGGAGCAAGATCAAAAAAAGTCAAAACCTAGGAGAAGACAAGAAAAAACTAAGATCAGAGCACTACTGAAGGAGATACAGACACAAAAAAACCTTCAAAAAAATCAATAAATCCAGGAGCTGGTTTTTCAAAAAGATCAACAAATAGATAGACCACTAGCCAGATTAATAAAAAAGAAAAGAGAGAATAATCAGATAGATGCAATAAAAAATGATAAAGGGGATATCACCACAGATTCCACAGAAATTCAAACCATCATCAGAGATTATTACAAACAATTCTATGCAAATAAACTAGTAAACCTGGAAGAAATGGATAAATTCCTGGACACTTGCATCCTCCCAAGCCTAAACCAGGAAGAAGTCAAAACCCTGAATAAACCAATAACAAGGTCTGAAGTTGAGGCAGCAATTAAAAGCATACCACCCAAAAAAAGCCCAGGTCCAGATGGGTTCACAGCCAAATTCTACCAGACATACAAAGAGGATCTGGTACCATTCCTTCTAAAACTATTCCAAATAATCCAAAAAGAGGGAATCCTTCCCAAATCATTTTATGAGACCAACATCATCCTGATACCAAAACCTGGCAGAGACTCAGCAAGAAAAGAAAACATCAGGCCAATATCCATGATGAACATAGATGCAAAAACCTTCAATAAAATACTGGAAAACTGATTGCAACACACATCAAAAAGCTTATCCACCATGATCAAGTAGGCTTCATCCCGGGGATGCAAGGCTGGTTCAACATACGCAAGTCTATAAACATAATTCACCACATAAACAGAAACAAAGACAAAAACCACATGAATATCTCAATTGATGCAGAGAAGGCCTTTGACAAAATTCAGCAGCCATTTATGCTAAAAACTCTCAAGAAACTAGGTATTGATGGAATATATATCAAAATAATGAAAGCTATTTACGACAAACCAACAGCCAATATCACACTGAATGGGCAAAAACTGGAAGCATTCCCTTTGAAATCTGGCACAAGACAAGGTTTCCCTCTCTCACCACTCCTATTCAATATAGTATTGGAAGTTCTAGCCAGAGCAATCAGGCAAGAAAAAGAAATAAAGGGTATTCAAATAGGAAAGGAGGAAGTCAAATTGTCTTTCTTTGCAGACAACATGATTGTATATTTACAAGACCCCATCGTCTCTGCCCAAAATCTCCCGAAACTGATAAGCAACTTCTAAAAAGTCTCAGGATACAAAATCAATGTGCAAAAATCACAAGCATTCCTATATACCAATAACAGACTTAAAGATAGTGAAATCAAGAAGGAACTGCCATTCACAATTGCCACAAAGAGAATAAAAAACCTAGGAATACAACTAACAGGGAATGTAAAGGATCTCTTCAAGGAAAACTACAAACCACTGCTCAACGAAATAAGAGAGGACACAAATAGCTGGAGAAACATTCCATGTTCATGGTTAGGAAGAATCAATATTGTGAAAATGGCCATACTGCCCAAAGTAATTTACATATTCAATGCTATCCTCATCAAGCTACCAATGACCTTCTTCACAGAACTGGAAAAAACCACCTTAAACTTCATATGGAACCAAAAGAGAGCCCACATAGCCAAGTCAATTCTAAGCAAAAAGAACAAAGTGGTAGGCATCACACTACCAGACTTCAAACTATACTACAAGGCTACAGTAATCAAAACAGCATGGTACAGGTACCAAAACAGAGATATAGGCCAATGGAACAGGACAGAGGCCTCAGAGGCCACATCACACATCTACATCCATCTGATCTTTGACAAACCTGACAGAAACAAGGAATGGGGAAACAAGTCCCTGTTTAATCAGTGGTGTTGGGAAAACTGGCTAGCCATGTACAGAAAGCAGAAACTGGACCCCTACCTGACACCTTACACTAAAATTAACTCCAGATGGATTAAAGACTTAAACATAAGACCTAACACCATAAAAATCCAGAAGAAAACCTAGGCAAAACCATTCTGGACATAGGTATAGGCAGGGACTACACACCAAAACATCAAAAGCATTGGCAACAAAAGCCAAAATAGACAAAAAGGGTGCCTATAGTCCCAGCTACTTGGGATGTTGAGGCAGGTGCCTATTAGGAGTTGTGTTTTCTTTGAAGCTCGAGGTGTGAAACATATTTCTTTTTACTTGAGAAGGAGGTGTTCTGGCAAACATGAACCAATCTCCAAAAGATTATCATGTAGCCAGCCCTAAGCCATTGGAGGCTTCATCTCTTACACAAATCTAAGGCCTCCATAACCCGTGCTGCTTCCTACTGCCCTAGTCCAATAAGCATAAAGTCAAAGATATAATGGATAAGTATAATCATCTTTAGGGTGTCCAGATGGCTCAAAACTGACTGGCCTATAGAACAGAGACCAAGAGTGAAATGGAACCCTAGGCCATGTATAAAATCTTTTACTAAAGGGAAATTTTAAGCACAAAATTCAGGATGGTGTTGATTCTTGGATGGGGACAGGAAAATATATGACTGGAAAACACAGCTTCAGGTGCACTGTGTTCTTCTGTTCCTCTAGGCTAGTTCTGAGAATATGGCTGCTCATTACATCATTCTTAAATCTTGCAGTATGTGTGAAGTATTTTATGGATTTTTTTAAAAGTATTAAAAATTTAATTTTAAAAAGGTGAGAGGTAAGAGGTAGCTAGAGAGATGTCCAAGTTGAGGGAAGGAACTCTCTTTATGATGAAAGAAAGAACCACATTATACGGTACATGGGGAGGACACAGAAAATAAAAGATGCTGGAAGGGATCTCATCAAGATTAGGAGCAGTAGATGGGTCACATTTGAATCAAGAAAAAGGACAGATGCGAATATAGCTGATTTTGTCCATGTGAAGGACACGAGATTGAGAAATGGGGGTTCATGCCTAATGGCTTCGTGCTTCAGAGTGAGGACCAGGTCATCTTCTGGCCGTGAGACAGTAGCAGTTGGAGAGAGCAGGGCTGGTTCGGGACACAGGGAAGTTGGTGCAAGGAATGCGGAACTCAGCCAGGAGCCCTGCAGAGTTCCTGAAATCATGGCCATGGTGAGCTCCTCCAGCGGCGTTCTCTGCCCATGGTGATAATGGTGGAGAAAATCAATGATTAGGTAAATTCAAGATGGGGGAGTTTCAGGGAAGATGTGTGGACAGAACAGGAAGTAAGGATATTGACAACACAAGCAGCTTAGTGTTTGGGAGGAAGCTGGACAGGAGAGGAAAGGAAATCAGGAAGACAGAATGTATTGAGGTGATAAGAGAAGAAAAGCAGGTAAAAGGTGGAAGGCAAAATTGAGCAGTGTGGGAAAGCACAAGGCCTCTCCCATGTTGGCCACAAGGTGGCACCATTAGCCCAGTGTGGCAGCAGACTCTTGCTGGCTGGCAGGCGCAATGAGGGAAAACCATGCTGCTGTGTCCCCAAAGTCTAGCCTACCATCGGCTACTGTGGGCAAAGCCAGGGATCTAGAAGAGTATAGAGAATCCTATTCAGTGACTGGTGTATACAACATAAAATAAGAGATGGAGCAATCTGGTGAAAGAAGATTCAGGCAGTGACTGTGACAAAGGACAAAGCAGAGTGCAGTGTGAGAAAGCAATGTGCTTGAGCTGCAGATGTGAAGCAATTTTGGACAGGTCTTCCAGACATTGAACTGATCACCAGAAAAATGGTCACACATCTCACTGCAAAGGCTACCACCAGAACGTACACAACTTTTCTAGACTGCACTTCTGTGGTGCTCTTGCTAACCAGAATCAAGTTGCCTGAAGATTTTGTACAGACAACTGTATAATTTCATTTTGAGACAGTCTTTCTCTGTCGCCTACTCTGATGTGTAGCAGTGCAATTTCGGCTCGCTGCAAACTCCACCTCCCAGGTTTTAGTGATTCTTCTGCTTCAGCCTGCCAAGTAGCTGGGATTAAAGGTGTGCACCACCATACCCAGCTACGTTTTGTATTTTCAGTAGAGATGGGGTTTCACCATGTTTGCCAGGCTGGTCTTGAACTCCTAACCTCAAGTGTTCGTCCGCCTCAGCCTCCTAAAGTGCTGGGATTACAGGCATGAGCCACCACGCCCAGCCCGGACAACTGTATTTTTAAATGTTCATTCCAGAGTTTTGTTAAGAGCACCTTTGTCACAGTGACAGTGAGTCTATAAAAATGTTCTAGTCATTGTGATAGGTACAGAATCCTTTTGATACATCCAAATACTCACGAATATATAGAATCCCAGACTTACTTGTGAAATACATTGTTAATGTCCCTATTTAGTCTTATCATGCACACAAAGCAAGGCTGAAAAGTCAGTAAGCCTTTCAATTTAGAAGAAATCAAAGCCACAGGCAATATAATTTAGCTAACTATACAACATAAGTCCCTTCCCCTTGCTTTAATTCTTCTAAACATCTTGAAAGTAGTTGTTCCCTTGCTAATTTACTGATCTACCCAAAGTTACATTTGTTTCCAGCAAACATTTATGGTGCACCTTCTATGTGCAAAGCTCTGTGCTGGGGGCTGAGGAAGAAAATTATTATCAGCTAATGTGTTTCTGCCTCAAGGAGTGCAAGGGTCTTGAAAAATGAGATGTGCACAAAGAGCCATAACAAGTCCGAGTTCAATAAGGGCTCTAAGAATGCTGTCACATTCCTCCTCCAAACTTTAAAGATAATGCTCAGTGGAATTAATATAGCATTCTTATGTTGGTGGTGGCATTACAAATGATGCATACTTTTTTGGAAGAACTAACTTGGCAACATGTATTAAAGGAAGTAGAAGTGTTTTACGTTCCAACAGTCTCCTCTCAGCCCAGCCTGAGGGGCCAAGTCCTGCTGGAATGTGTCCTGGAAGGATCTAGGCAGAAAACCAAGTCAGAGGCCCTGGGGAAGTTACCTTTATAAGAAATACCATCACAGGGCTCAAAACCACAGAGAGGTATGATAAAGCCCATGAAGTGAGATGTTAGTGGAGGAATCCGGTGATGGCACTCACTGTAAAATCTTTTGACATCGATAAGTGTTGGCGAAAAGTTTCAGAGTAAGATGTAGGAGGAAAAAAAATCATATCCCAATACGATCTTTGTAATTTTAGTCTTGAAAAAGAAAAATTGAAAAGACTCCCTGGGAGTCGATTAGGAACCCAGAGAGCAGCAGTGGCCTTTTCAAAACCAGAAGTAGGGCAGCCAGGCGAGCATCGGCCAGCAGCCGACACCCTGTACCTGCTCCTCCTAAACTCTGCGATGGCCTGATGTGGCAGATTCGTTTCCATGGGCCAGGATCCAGTGGGAGAGACATCCTATTGTTACACTTCTCCACTCAACTTTAAGGAGCTAGTAAAAATATATCATATAAAAAGTCTTATTTTAAAAATGTTTCATTTCAAAAATAACTACTGCACATTACACTGTTAAAAGAAATGCAGGAGCCAGCATGGTGTGTGTGCTATGTACTTAACCATGCAAAAGAACATTTGGAGAATAATTGCAAAAGAAAAGACAGCAAAGACTGTTTGGGTGATGGTATTGTGGGTAATTTCTCTATACCTTATTTTCTAAGTTTTACGTCAATAACATTATAATGAACATCAAGAAATGGAAAAAAATTACTGCTTTCCCTGAAAATGCAAACACATTTTACTGGAGCACAAGAGAATTCATTATTTTCACTTAAGACAGGTAAGCGTGTTGAGGAAGCACAAGCAAGTTGTGGGACTTTTCAAACAACCTAAACCTGTGCAGAGATTGGATAAACCCACCCTGGGGGACACCTGCTCTCCCTCATGAGAATCCGGGCCTGTGAGTCAACACTGTCAATGGGAGCAACAACCATTTGGTGGAAAATGGGTTCAATTTCCAGACTGGGGAGTGAGAAGACTCCATGAAAGGGCATTTGATCTGCACCGTGAAGGAAGCGCAGAATTTCAGGAGTCATCAGAAATCTGAGATGGAAAGTGCAGTCTCTGTAACAGGCAAGAACTTTGACTAGAGCAGAGGTAGAATATATCCTTCCAGTTTGCATGGGGATCTGTAGTGAGATATGGGCCAGTAAGACGGGAGGCAGGTGAAGCCAGGTCAATTTCCTGTGGTGGGGGAGGGGACACCTGTGAGTGACATATGTCAAGGTGGTCCCATGTGATAACACTTGTCAAATTTTCTAGAAATGCCACCTGACTGCCAAGACCTTGCAGTGGCCTCTACCCTGGTGTCTGGACCTCCAGCTCTTGTTTCAGAGGGAAAGCAGCCTTTCTGGTAGCTTGCCTCCCTTGATATGACCTTCCATAGTTCTCATTTCCAAATAAATGTCAGACATTCCCTGAGTCAAGTACAGAAGCTTCAAAATATTTACAGCCAGTGGGTATTTATACTGAAGTATTTAAGTCTCCTTAAATGAGCATAGCAAATTAAAAACAAACCAGGACAGCTACACATTGAATGGGGCAGGGGAGAACTAGAAATTCATTAAAGACAGACTTCTAAGTGTTAGCAATGAACAGATACAGCAACACATTTTTAAAAGGTGAAATTACACATGCTTTCTCTGAAAAAATTATCTTGATTTGGAAAAAAATTCTCATATTGATACTAGAGGGAAAGAAATTGTCTGATCAATTAGAGGTGACCTGAAAGTGTGACACTTCTTTTCCACATCTCTCTCTCTCACTCATACAGAGACCTTACGTAATGGAAACCAGGAGATTTGATCTTTCATGGAAATCAGTCATCACTTCCCTGAGGTCTCCCTTTTTCCTAGTTTTCCACCATTCCTTCCCTGTCTCTTGTCCTTGCCCTCAGCTTGCTCCCTTCCACCTTTGTTCGACATAAAATATGTGGAGTACTTGTTCTTAATCTTCATTGCCTTGCAATCTGGGCAGGGAGGCCAACAGGTCAACATATTACTACAGTAAATGCAATTAAGTACAACAGTAATGGAGTGTTAATAACAAGTTGTGAGAGCAACCAAACAGCTGTGAGGAGTGGGGCAGGTATTCTGGAAAAGCCTCCAAGGGATGCTACCTGACCTGAGAGAGGAAGGGCGAGTGGGAGTGGAGCAGGGCCAGCCACTGGGACAGGGTTCCCAGAACCTCTTTGAGTTTGTTTACACATATTTTTAGCCCAGGCCACCTGCATGCTGCCTATGGCTAAGGTTTTTGCTTTCTGAACCAAGTATCTTCCACCTTTCTTCAACTTGCTCTTCCTGTACTTTCACAAACAAATTCAAACCTCAGACTGTCATTTCAGAATACCGCTGGCAATTAATCACCAAGTTTGCCTTACCAATTTTCCCTTATTCATATTGACTGTGTCTACATTACACACACAAAAAAAAGTCTGGAGAGCAATTACCTTTTACAATGGAAGCGATGCCATTTTCATGTTTCACTCCAACCAGGATCTCTAGAGAAAGTTCAGGTTTGCCAAGATGTCTGGAAAAGAGCACCCAGTGTGAGCCGAATTTTGACTGTTGGCTTCAGAAAATTATGGACAACTTCTACTGCTCAATGGCTTAGCGAAAACCCCAAATATAGTGCCCATTTGAAACCATAAAATGTCCTGTAACACCAAAATGCTTGCTAAGCCTGTTTTCAATAAAAGGATAAAACTTAGCTATTTGTCAAATAAGTTCTTTGAAGCTGCAAGAAAATCATGCTTATTTTACAAATTTCTACACTTGGCCACACTCTGACTTGTAAAGTCATTTCTCAGTGGATTTCACCTAATGGAAATATAAATGCTTTGAGGACTGAGTCCTCTGATTGGCCAAAGAGGAGAATTGATGTACAAACCTACCTGTTCTTTGACATTAGATGTTATAACAAGAGAAGTCACTGTCTTAGAGTTTCAAAATATTACAATTTTACTGAGGGTTATTCCTTGCAAGGTTCAAAGATAAGTTCTTTTCATATTTTACCTTATCCTAATAGCAATTTATAACATGCATAATACTGTTTTATGGATTAGGAAACTGAGATTTAACTAAATAAAATAACTTGCTCAGGGTGAAAACCAGGGCTTCATGAAGCTGAGATTGAAACCCAGATGTGTCTGACTTCACAGCCTCCACTGCTGAGATATACTTTATCTTCTCACTAGAAGCTGTAAGAGCAGCATCTGGTGATCTGTGAAAGAAATCATTAAAGGGTGAAGGCAAAATCAAAGTCTATAGAAAATCCAGCACAGAGACACATAAAACCTAGTTCATCTGTATTTCTGGCATATATCCTGCTTTTGAACAATCTGTCATTTGTTTGTTGCAATTAACTGAGTTGCAGCCTGCCGTGCTATTTCCTAAAATAAACAGGTACAAGGTTGAGAATGTTTGCACTGGAATTATATATTCACATCCTCAAACACAAGCTGGAAAATAAAACCACACTTTAGGATTCAAACTGTCATCGAGGAGCTCACATGTGGGGGACATGGTGGATGTCTCCAGCACACCAAGTAAGCACTTGGTTACTTAGTCAGTCAGAACGATAATACCCATAATACTGCTGCAATTATTAGACATCCTCACCACTATCACACTGTTCAGTTTGAACAGTTTTGTTGCTTTCCTTTAAACACAGATCTTTGGGCTATCATGTGTAAAACTGTTTTAAGGTAAGGCTGAAGGGAGTGAGGGAATTAGAAGAAAGGAGTTGATAAAATTGTTTCTGTTTAATGAAGAGCTGTTACTCATGTGTTTAAAAAGGTAAGCAGCATTCAGTGAGATTTTAACTGAAGATGAAATCCAATCTCTTTGGGTACGTGTTCTGGACTTTTCTAATTAAATGAGTGGGAGAACACTTTTTTCCAACTACTGAGTTTGAGATAGAGCCAAAGAAAACAATTCATACGGCACTAAAAAAAAATTCTAGCAATATTAAGACTTGAGAAACAAGAAGGCCCTGGGCTAAATTGAAATGCCAACTTGCCAGCCCAGAGCTCCGCTAGACAAATTAAAATGTGACGTTCCCTTTAAACCCTGAAGCCTCAGCATCAGCGCGTATCGACTGCACCTGGCCGGGGTATTGAAGCGAGTGCTTCCTTCATTACAGGCATGTGGCCAACCCTGTGCCATCTCTTCGGCAAATCACGACATGGTCTTTAGCCTCAGCTCCTCATCTGTAAAATGAGAGAATTTGACTGACAAGAATTAACCCTAAGGATTCTTCTAGAGTTAACGGTTAATCCTTAATCCAATATTACTTCCCTTTGGGATCTAGAATGGTCTTCTGGCAACGTGGCATAATAATATTTAATCTGTGTCCCCATTTCCTGACAAAGAGACCCTGTCATTTCCTAAGCAGTGGGGGTGACGGGAATAGTACTCAGAGCTTCTAAATCCCTTGGAATTTCCTGGGTGATAGGAGCATCCTTTCTTCTAATGAGGTGACTCTTGGTGGGCTTCTGGATAGCTTTAGAGTAAAATCTGGTTACTAGAAAGACCTAAACCTTGATTAAAAACCTAGAACTTCCAGCTCCACTCTCCCCAAATCTGAGTAGGAGAGAGAGGATGGAGATTGAGTTAATAATAAACCGTGGATATGTGATGAAATCTCCATCAAAGCCCCTTAAATGATGAAGTCCAGCGAGTTTCTAGGCAGGTAATGCTGCCACCACGCCGACAGGGTAATGCACCCTAACCACAGGATGGACACTCCAGAACTCACTGTATGAACTTCTTCATCCAGCTGTTGATCAGTAGCCTTCGTAACATCCTTTCGAATAAGCCAATATATGTGAGTATTTCCCTGAGTTCTGTGAGCCGTCATAAGTGACAATTAAAACTGAGGAGGGCATTGTGGGAACCGACCGAATCGATAGCTGGCCAATCAGAAGTCAATGGGGTCTGGGACTTGGAATGAGCATCTGAAGTGGGGTGGGCTTGTGGGACTCGGCTCTCACTTTGTCCCTTCTCATGCTAACTCCAAGTGGTGTCAGAATTGAACTGCAGAACACCAGTTGTTGTCCAGACAGAGAACTGGTTGCTGGTTTGACAGGAGATAGGGGGAAGAAAAATCCACTGTGCCAGGCATGGTGGCTCACACCAGTAATTCCAACACTTTGGGAGGCCAAAGCAGGTGGATCACTTGAGGCCAAAAGTTCTAGACTAGCCTGGCTAACATGTGAAATCCCACCTCTACAAAAAATACAAAAGTTAGCTGGGCATTACAGTGGGCGCCTGTAATCCCAGCTACTCAGGAGAATGAGACACGAGAATCACTTGAACCCAAGAGGTGGAGATTGCAGTGAGGCAAGATTGTACCACTGCACTCCAAACCCCCAAATCCCCACATATTTGGTATCAAGAGTGTTGTGGGGGTAGAAACAGATTTTAGTACAACTCGACATACACCTATTAGGTACCATGTATGTTTAAAGTACATATTTTATCGTGCATTATTACATTAAACTCATCTGCATACAAAATCAAGTAATTGTATTCAGAATTCAAATATTAACACCTTTAATTTTTGTGCATGTGAACAGTTTTTGGAGAAGGAGGATCATGACTTCCTTTCTACTGTGGACAATAAGATGACTTAACTCTTACAGAATACAACCACCTAAACTTACATAACAGTAGTTCTTGCAGGAGTGAGTTTTTCTCTTTAGATCAGCAGTATTTCTGAATCGAAAGGGATATAAAGATTTCAACTCTTCACTGAGGACTTGGAGTGAGTTGGGTAATCATGGGCAAGGTAGATAACATGAAAGCATTCCTTATAACATGAAAGCATGCTCTTTGTGTAGCTCATTCCATTTTCTACATTCAGGGCAAAAATTACTTGGTAGGCACAATTAGATCTCAATATGTCCAAAGTGCTGACTTCCAGAAATGATGCCAGCAATTCATCACTTACCAAATTATTTTTCAAAATTCCATAGTAGAATTTATAAAAGTTGTAGTCAAACTGCTGCACATAAAATTTATGTGGAAGGCTTGTTAAAAATTCAGGCTCAAGAATCCCTCCTTAAGCCTGCTATCTCAAAATTCCAAGGAATCTGCATTTTCCAGGACGATCTATGTGAGCTTTATAAAACCATTTGAATGAAAACTAGCATTTGGAGATATCTGGGAAAACAACACACATATACCAAGTGCTTTCAAGTAGCTGCACAACTCATACAAAAGTTAATAACTGCTGCAACTTACTTCAACAAATATTCCATATCCCATTATGTGCCAAACATTCTTCTAAAGATGGGGATTACTGTAATAAACAAAACAAATAGAAGCTTTGCCTTTTCACAGGGAAAACATACAAAAATAAGAGATAATTAAAATAGATGCAAGTTATCACAAAGGATGTATTATCAAGGTAACAAAAGGCATGGAGAAGAGCTTTGGGTGAGGTGATGAGGAAAAGCTTCACCTAGGAATTAATATTTTAGTAAATGACATGAAGTCAAGCACATAATTGTTCAGACAGTGCAAACAGCATGTATAAAATCCTGTGCCTGGATTAAGATTTGAGTGTTTGTTGAAACCAAAGGGGAGAGTGAGGTGGAATGTAGTGAGCAAGGGACTGGTACCCAAGCCGGGCTGCAGAGAACATGGTCTGATCTCAGAGGAGCTATGGATATGATAGGGGATTTGGATTTTATTATGATTGCTGTGAGAGGATGCTGATGAGAGTCTTAAGTTGAAAATGATACAATGCAATCTACTTTTTTTTTTTTTTTAAGATGGAGTTTCACTCTTGTTGCCCAGGCTGGAGTGTAATGGCGTGACCTTGGCTCAATGCAACCTCTGCCTACCAGGTTCAAGAGATTCTCCTGCCTAAGCCTTCTGAGTGGCTGGGATTACAGGCATGTGCCACCATGCCCAGCTAATATTTGTATTTTTATTAGAGATGGGATTTCACCATGTTGGTCATGCTGGTCTCAAACTCCTGACCTCAGGTGATCTGCCCGCTTCCGCCTCCCAAAGTGCTGGGATTACAGGCGTGAGCCACTGGGTGCAGCAATACAATCCACTTTTAAGAAGAATGTTGGAGAATAAATACCCAGAGATGAACACTGATAACACATACATATGAGTTACATTTTTTAAAGAGAAGCAGGAGGCTGTTAGCCTGAGACTCTCTTCATACTTTGAGTTCCTACTTACAATCTACAACCTAACAGCAACCTAACTTAATGGTATATTTTTTGTAACAAATAGCCAGATTTCAGCCAGTCACAGGCAGCAAATTCATCCCACCATGCACAAGCAAGGCAAATGTCGAGCTGTAGCCAAGCAGGTGATTCCTCTACTTTGTCTAGGCATCCTGTAAAAGGCCAATGCTCATGCTGCTGGTAGAGCTCTGGGAACCTCTCCCAGTTCTGAGTGCTGTCTGATTCGTAAATTGTTCCTTGCCGAATAAAATCCATTCGATTTTACTTGACTAAGGTTTCTTAAACATATTCAAAGCTTTTTTTCTCTCCATAGCATGTGTGTTCATATTTATTTTCAGTCTTACAGGCAAGTTTCTGCTTGAGAGCACCACGTAGGAGAAAAGCACATGGAGACACCCAGAAGCACCCAGCAGTTCAACTGGGAGCCAGGATGAGTTTAGCTTGGAAAAGCAGCACCAGGAAAATGGGGCCTTAAAGGCAGGGTGGAATGGGAAGTAGAAGGAGAATGTGAAGAGAGGAAGGAGTATGAGGAGAAAATGGGAGAGAAGAGGTTAGCAAGGACAACAGAAAGGGGGGCACACTGAACTAGAGACCCAGAGAACAAAGACAGGCCTCCCTGTGCATGGCCACCTAGCAGTGGCCAGATGTCTGACTCCCCGCCTTGGTCCGTGACTCCCCAGGGCAGCATGTTGCTCCCCACACCAGCTCAAAATGGGACCTGTACACTGGCACTCTCTGGCCAAAGTGTGAATGCCAATAGATTCCATGGCCCCCTTCTATGGAATTGCAGCCTCCTGCAGTGGGAGGCACTAATATTGACAAAGGGACTGAAGGGCAAGGGTGGATGCCCCATCCGTTATTCTCCAGGGATGGAATATTTGATAGCACTCAAATTGCTCCTGGGTGTAAGCAGTGTCACTGAAGCTCTTGTTTCTGAACAGAGGATCTGAAGGAAGGCAACTGAAAGTAGTTGAACTAAGAACTTCCTGAGTCAGCAAGAAATAGTTGGCAGGCACCGTTTTCATTTCCACTCTTTTTCTGCATCAGCAACCGTGGAAAGCTAAGCTCAGCATCCTTCTTTACTGAGAATATCACTATTGAGCCTGGAATTAACTTCAAATTCTCTTCATTGCCTTGCAGGACACTGTTCCTGAAGTTCTCCAATGTTTCCGTATCAAAGAATGATTTGATTTTTGTAAGAATTTCCCCTAAATTAGGAAGTCAAGCTGTAAATCACGGTTCAGGCACTGATCACCTCTGGGACCTTAGGAAAGGCATTAACCTGCCTGGTTTCCCTACTCCTCCAGAAAATGGAAGGCACAAGTCAGTTCCACGATGCTAGGAGAGCTCTTTCACGACATCTGCAAAGGTAACTAAAACCATGGGTGATTCAGAAATTCAATACCTTGTTATCTTTACGGATTGAAATGGATTTTTTAAATACTGCCCTTGCAAGATGGTCTTTCTTCAAATACATTAGCTACATTTCTTGTATTGAGAACCAAGAACAACAACCGTTTAGGAGTTACCCATGTTCTAATACAGTTAGGACAGTCATCACAGCCTGCAATAAATCACTCTCTGCTCAGTCTCCTGACAGCTTAACTTTGTAAATCAGGCACAAGAGAAGAGCATACCATTCATATTTTGTGAATGTCTCTCAATGTTACTTTCTCCAGGGCCTAAGTGTTGGACAGGTGCCTGGATTCACATTAGCCTGAGCCTATTGGTTTACTTGCCATGTCATCACACCTGAGAATTTTGGCTTCTAAGTGAAAAAAAAAAAAGCCAGAAATTGGACTTGTGTACCAGCAACATTTCTAAGGTCACATTCTCAAATAGGAAATATAAAGTTTCTTTCCCTTTTGGTAGTATTGAGTTGTATGCTAGCCAGATTCCACCTGCTGTTGCTCAAGCATGGGTGTGCTTTGAAAAGGCAAAGATGAAAGATCCTGCCTTGGGTTGTGTAAACACCATCACCACATTAGGAAAAATGTTTACGAAAATGGAGTTTCCACCATTTGAGCTAGTTTAGTGGAGGACATTAAGATTGAGTGTTGCTTGTAACTCCACCAAGAGAATCACAAGTTGCTCTCCTTTCAACTGTGTCCTTCCATGCAGGTAAAATATGACATGAGCGATGACATAGGTTATAAATATGGAAGAACTTAAAATGAACTATTGGTAATTGTGTACATGGACACGTATGTAATTTGACATATGCTAGCTCTTTAGAGTGGGTGTTTGTAAACTAAAAATAGGAAATGTTTCATTGCCTGTTAAGAGTTCCACTGTATTTTAATCTTTCTGTTCTGGCTTCTGCTGTATTTGTGGACTTTACAGAAGATGATTTTTATAAATAGGCTATTTGCTTACACATATTGCTAGTAGGTGTAGGAAGCCTTAGAAAGACACTCTAATGTCACATTTCAACCCACAACAGAGCTTTATGAGAAGGAATTGAGTTGGCAAATAAAGTCCTATCAAATCATTCTTTAAGGCATGTGACATGTAGTTCTGACTGGCATTGTTTCACTCTTTGCGATGAAGAATGTATCAGAACATGGTGGAACCACTTCTAAGCCCCTAAGACATAAACCAACCACAGAAATGCCCTGATGAATAACTGTAAAAGTTTCTTGGCTAGAGTAAAATCATTCTATTTTAGTAAGCCGAATTGAATTCAATGCAACCAGCAACTACTGAGTGTCAATTGTAAGCTCCCATAGCTTTGGGAGCTGAGATCATTTCTAAAGCATCACTTTCATTTCATGAGCTTGTTTAAAAATGTTCTCATACAATGTTATCTACATTTTAAATGAGAGGTTTAGGATTGGGAACATCAAGACACGGACTCAATTTCACACAACTCATAGCTACTAAACTAGAACCAGACCTGTTTCTCTCATTCAACTCATTGATTAATTTTCTGAGTACCTCCTATGTGCCAAGCACTGTGCTACATGCTGGGACATGATTCTGTTGAGAGAAGAGCAGGAAAGATGAGAGACTCATGGGCCGTGGGGTTTGAGGAGGAAGAGTTACTTTTAACTGATAAACTTGAGTGAATGCTCGCTTACACATTATTAAAGGCCATTCTGAGGAAGTGATATTGAAACTGAAGGAGTAAATTAGAAAAAGAACAGGGGATGTTGCAGTTAGGAGACAGGTGGGGACAGAAGGTCAGTTCACATTTCTTGAAATCCTCTCATGCAACAGGTGCTCAGGCTGTGGAAGAGAGACCATGGTGAGTCTGGGGATCTGAAACAGGCATGGGCTCAGACTCACCCAGATGCAGGACAGAGGATCATGTTTGCCCCAATGATCTAGGCCAGGGGTTCTCAAACTGTGATCCTGGACCAGGATCGGCCTTATAGGGGAACTTGTTAAAGATGCAAATTCTCTGGCCCCAGCCCAGATGTCTGAATTGAAAATCTGGAGGTGTGAGGCCCAGCAATCTGAATTGTCATAAGCCCTTCCGGGGTCTCTGATGCATGCTAAAGTTTAATAACCACGTTACTTTGAGCAAGTCACATAACCTCTCTAAGTCTCCATTGCTTCAGCTGCAAAATAGGGTAACACATTGAGGGTCACATGACAGACATTTGTTAAATGTACTCAATAAATATAACAGATACTATGTCAGTAACACGTCTTGAGGTACTCAAAGTGTGATAGAACTGAGGGACACAAAACAATCACACTACTCTAAGCCATACTACAGATCACATGGCATAAGCTTGCAGTGCTTAAGTCAAGGGGGTGTTCTTTCTGCCATGATACAGTGTCCACTTCTCCCCATCTCCACCAGGTAAAGCAAGATTGCCACTGGTTTTGTTGGCTGGGAAACATCAGTATATCCAATTAATCAACAGTGGCTTTGATCAAGACCAATGTATATATTAGTGCATTTACACTGCAGTCTAGCAATTGCTGTTATACAGTGTGTCTCATCTATAACTATAAATGCAACACAGCATCCCTTGCTTTGAGTGTTATGAAGGGCTATTGCCCATTGGCCCGTTTTAACCTGAACTGTAAATGTCCTAAGATGTGCGACACCAAAGGTGCCTCCATCTTGAGAGCTCTGGGCATTCTCTAATTAGAAGGGAACTTTGAAATTGCATCTCCAGCTGCTACAAAATTAGAATTCTGCTATTTGGAGCTGACAGATAGCCACAGTTGACTGCTGATTCAGACTGTGATTCATTAAAAACGCCAATTCTGTCTTCCTGAATCTGTGAGATGCCTCGTATACCTCTGCCAAGTTAATTTTGTTAATGTGAAAAAGGTGTGTGAGTTTCTGAACTTAGCTTGCTTTGATCTTGACAAAAGGTCACCCCAAGTATATATTTGTTTTTGTCTGTATTGCCACCTCAAATCTGCCACAGCTCAAGTTGGAAGATTTAAAGGGGAGAGTCTGGCAAGTCATGGAAAAACCCCAGAGGAAGTACCATTCAGAGCATGCTTTTTAGGAAACACGTGGGTAGGTTTTCGCCACGTAGAGTGAGATGCTGAAGGTATCCAAGACAGAGCCTGGGAGGTCTCCACTTTCTAGCCACAAACCACACACTGATGACACAAGCAGCTTTATTGCATGTTTCCATTAAAAATTGTGTGATTTACAAACAAACACAAATGTTCATTTCTATTTCTATTTCTCCACTTCTCTGAGAAGTAATCACTAAAGTTGTACCCACATTATTAAAAAGAGATTTCTTAAATGAATATAATTATGTCATGTTTATTTATTTCTGTGCCAGAGAAAGAAACTAAAGGAATTAAATCAGCTTGTCCAGCAGCAAGCTTCAGAGCCAAATGTAAGCACACCTCATAAATCAGATCTCATGATGGGTCCTCAGAAGACACACCCTGCAGCTGCCAAATGAACAGCAGATGACAGTGAGGGGCCCCTGGCCTGATGTCTCATGGGAGGTGGTGGCCTTTCCTGAGTTGAAGATAATGAAATGCCAGAAGGAGCTGATGAGGCTGTCCCACACACTGACACTGCTATGATATCATGATTGAATTTCAGTGAATTTCAGTTTTATCTCCCACCATAATTTCTGGGCAGTGATTGAGATGTTGATTCATAAACACTCCTTACTGTTCTGCATTGGATGAATCATGATGTACTATCTTTTTCTCACTATTTACAAAGTATAATATCATGAGAATCCCTGAATCTTAAAGTTTCTCTCTACTGGAATATAACCATATTTTGGGTTATTTGTCTGGTCTGGTCGCTTCTTTCTTTTACTAGTTGCCATGAAAGAATGACAGAAATACAATACAGTTTTCGAGTGGTTGCTGAATTTAACTCTCTCTCTCTTATCAGAGAAAAAGTTGGCCATACACACACATCCCTTATAAGTATTTATTCATTGGCAGATACTTTGGTGACATTGAGTTAGATGAAATACTGGTTCCAGTTTGTAGAATTTTATGAATTTTCATGTAAAGTAATCATTTAATTTAAGTATTCTGCACACATCTTACAAAGCATATGTTTATCAGAGCTCATTTACTTAAGAGGATTACAGTGAAATCTCACCTCATGAGCCAAGGGTGAAATAGATAGTGTCAGCTCCTAAATAGGTGAACTAATATGAGTTTTCATAGACAAGCAAGACTTTTTCTATTCTTCTTCCAAAGGAAATGATTAAAATATTAACACAAATAAGCAGACAAAATATACGTTATAAAACTAAAATAGGGATTTTTATTGGAGTAGTTTTTGTTGGAATAAATTCTGTAATATTAAAATAGCAATGGAATTTGAAAGCATGCCAGTTTTAATTTTCTCTTTATTAATACATTAGCATACACAAAATCTGAATTAAAGTTGATTTAAAAGATCCTGTTATTCAACTTATATCATTTTCAAAATAGCTATTTTAAAAAATATTAAATCTATATACAAAATAGCTTTTTACAAAAAATATCTTAATAGAGTTTATATTTCAGAGAAGTTTGAGATTTACAGAACAATTGTGCAGAAAGCATAGAGAATTCTTATACACCCCCCCACCCCCGCCACACACATGGTTTTCCTATTAACATCTTGCACTAGTGCAGTACATTTGTTGCAGTTGATGAACCAATACCAATGCATTATTAATGGAGTCCATACCATAGTTTTACAATGCGGTTCACTCTGTGTTGCTCGTTCTGTAGGTTTTGACAAATGTTGCAAGCCATGTATCCACCATGACAGTCTCATACAGAACAGTTTCATTGCCCTAAAAATACCCTGGGCTCCACATATTCATCCCTCCCAAGTCCACCCGTGCCATTGAACTCCTGGCAACACTGACCTTTTTACTGTTGCTATAGCTTTACGTTTTAAAGAATATCTTAGAGTTGGAGTGACACAGCATGATGCTTTTTTAACTTAGCAAAATGCACTTAACTTTCTTCTATATATTTTTTGCAGCTTGATAGCATATTTAATTTTGTAGCTAAATAATATTCCATTGTCTGGGTGTATCAATTTGTGTAAAACACTGTCATTGTAAAATAGTCATATAATAATAGTACTTAAGTGTATTCTATGTAGACCAGTATTACCCTATTTTTGTGATGTGACACACTGTGTTCTTAATTCATAACCGCTATGAACAGATAAGCTCCTCTGTGAGGAGAGGCCTTTCCAGGAGCTGACTGCAGCTACCATACCTGGAGATGGCAAGTCTCTCTCTTCCCTCCTTTGACTTTTTCACCAATTTACTGATATGGCCAAGTTCTCCCAGACAAGTCACTGCAACTCAGCCTTCCCATTGGCTTTGCACCCGGGTTTTCTCCTCCATTCCAATATCAATCTCGGGATAATTCCACATCCTACCTATATTGCCCTCACCAGGGAGGGTCCAGACACCCAACCTCATAGTTGCTTTAAAACTAGCATCTTTTCCCATCCTGTCAGTATGTGCTCCTGGGAGCCTCTTTTCCTTCCAGGTGCCCCCTATTCTACCTTTGTGCCTGTCCCACCCCCAGTCCACAGCCTGTGAGCTCCCTTTGCAGCCCCTGCCTGCCTTCCCCAGTGATAGTTTCCGGGAACCCACCGCCAGCTCACATCTCATTCTCTCAGCCTACGCATGTGCTGAAGACTGACTCTGCCAGGCCACTGGACAAGATAGAGGTCATAAAGAGGAATGTAACACAGGGTGTCATCTCGAGCAGTTTTCAGATGATTGATAGAAAAGAGAGCTAGCCTCTGCATTTTCATGCAATCCACGGTCTTCAACTGTCACTCTGAGGGTTTATCATTATTCCAAATTCTCACATTATCTTGACTGGATAGCACGCAACACAATACCTTTTGTTTAGGGTCTTCTGAAGCTTTGAAGTCTTCACCTTCTTTCCATTTGCCCTGGATATCTGCCTCTCTGGCTGGCTGCATTAAAGTATCAAATTGAGATTTGGTAACATCCTTACCTGTAGATGATCTCCCAGCGAAGCCTCTCACCTGTCTCTCTGCTGCTCTACTTCAGACCTCATAACGTCATGGCATGGCACCATCCTGCCAATCGTCTCTCCAAAACAGCTCCCAAATTGTCACCAAGGGAATCTTCATGAGTACCTAATTTTCCATCCCATAGCAGTCCATGAGCAAGGACAGGGCAATGAGTGTAGAGGTCAGAATCGGTGTGGCTTCACAAGCAGCCTGTCACCCTTTTCCTTATCACTTCACCGTGCCAGCCCCTAAACCACTGCCCCAGTATGAACACGTTCATACTCCCATGTCAAGCACCAAGGGTCACAGCCCGAACAGTGACCTGGCTGATCCCTCGTGGCCTGCTTCACGAACATCATTCAGCCTTTTCCAAAGCCTTTTCCTTTTCCAGAAATTCGAGTCTAAAATCATCCCAGCAAACATCCCGAGGCATCTAACTGGCCACTAAACCATTGTCTTTGCAATTTAGTCTGTTTCCTTACTTTATTCAATACACTTCCCTTAATCCTTCCATCTCAGAGTGTGGCGGACATAGAAACATGCACACACACACACACACACACACAATCCATTTAGCAAAGATAAACCAGGGGTTCTGAGAGGCTGCATAACAGTACATTATTTATTTATGCAAAATAACTAAACCCTGGTGAGGGGCTTTTTCCTTTCTGGCACAGTACTTTCTATATTAGAGTCACATATCTGCAGACGTCTGCTCCAAATTCTCTCAATACTGCCTGCTTTGCAACCCTTTAGGCTCAAATCATTCTGCCCTATTGCTACACTGATGCTTTTCTAACAATTCCTTATAACCATTTCCAAGTAGGTGTAAAAGCAAGTATAAAAGATACTAATTTCTTACAGGGTTGGTTTGTGAAACAGGATTTCTGTTTTTTTTTTTTTGTCATTGCTTGGCAATTGTTTTACATGAAGACATTTTATTTTTTGTCTCTCCCGGCCTGTTCCAAGTTGAAGCCTTTAAAATTATACTGAAAGTTTCCCATCTTGAGAGATACAGGCTTCTGAAAAACAACAGCACACCTACAGAATTTTACCTGCTAAAACATCAATCCTGAGGGAATTTGGCAATTGCCGACTTGCTGGGCAATTCTCATTTTAATCCTGTGGTAGGCGGGGAGGCAGTGCAAGAGGCACTTACAGGAAAAGCAGACACGAGGGTACCTTCCAGTAACACAGGGAAAAGGTTACTATGCTTTTACATGTGAGATATCTGTCACCCTCTTACAGTAAAAAAACCAATTAGGACAAAAATGCAGTTAGTACTGAGCTGCCTATATTGAGAGTTACCATGAGCAGACAAATTTCTTGCCTCCGAAAATACTGATTGTCAAGAGACATCATCTTACCAAATATGTATGTGCATATGGGAGCATTACTGTATCAGCCTTCATTTAATTGAAAGCAATCTCATCATTATTCATTATTATATCCTCTTAAATAAGGGTAATTACTTTCTCAGCAAGAGATCATTATGGGGTATATACAAATTATCATTCCTTCAAATATAGGAGGATATGTAGGATTTAAAACTAAGCTGCTTCTTACTGCATTCTCTATGGAAGATGCAGCTTTATAGGGCTTTATCGGGAATTTTAAAAGTGAAATTTTCTACAGTTGCAAATGCATGAATGTGTCATGCATTTGCAACAGTAGAATTACTAAACACTTGCTCCAGTTGGAATTGCTGTTGTTTGCCATTATCTGGTTAGTATAAGCATTTTAGTGTAACATTAGGGCTTTGGTAGTTTTTATGCCTAGATATTAGAATACCCTCGTTATGAGTTTTGCCTCCTTAGAGTTGTTTCTTGAAAAGGAACAAAGACAATTCTCGTCAAGCACTTTGAAGCTTCAGTGTAACCTTGTGTAGTCCTTACTGGCTTGGTAAACAACCCTGAAAGAAGCTGTTTAAAGTTGTGAAAACATTTCAGAACCAAAACTTCCTTTTTTCTTAAGAGAAAATTAGGAATGTCTGGAAGTGAGATTTGCCAGAGGAGATATCTTATGAACCCTGACTTTACATCCCACTGAAAAACTATGATAGAGCTTAATAAACCAAACCTGTTAGTTACCATCTGCACACAAGAGGAGAGAGAATTTCTACTATCTGTAATAAAAAACTAATTTATTTAGATTTCCTATTGTGTTCTGAGATTGCTTTCCATAGCTTTTGGAGAGTATCATAGTCCACTAAAGGAATATAAATTCCTGCTTAAGAATTCAATATAGCAATATCTAGAGGAATGTTCCAGCATTTCTTCTTATTTTTTCTTAAAACATACTCTTAGTATATTGCATAAGTAATGACCTTGGAAAATCATTTTTTTTCTATGAAAAGAGGATATATGAGCAGCTCCAGACTGCCACAAAACAAAAATCTCTTTTTTTCCAGAGTATACCATGGCAATTGAAAATAAACATCACTAGACATATTTCCCTTCTGTTTCCTTAAATATACAACCCCTAACCTCCAGTAGCTTAGAATTGGAAATAATGAGATTAGAGAATTTTTTTCAAAAAATATATGGGAGGTGACTATATCACACTTTCAGAAGAAGCTCTAGAATTTTATCGTGATGTCTTCACAACTTTGCTTTCCCTGTGATATGCTCTGTTGACAATTTGCTTTATATCTATTATTGAGCTCTGCATTGACTACAAAACACATTGATAAGAGAGACAAGACATGTTTAAGTGTAAAACAGGCCTTTTGAATAAAATAGCTGTTTTTTTTCAACACAGTGGATGTTCTAAGAATTCTTTCTGCTAGTTGAAACCAGATTTGTTACTTTTGAAAAACTTTGGAGGAAGGTAGCTCACAGGCCAATACTTTAATATACTTTAAAGAAAACATCCTCTGGTATTTTCCATTGTAAGAATGAAAGTCTGCTAGAAGGGGACACAATATTATTACAATTTTAAAGTGAGGGGAAAAAAATCCCACAAATATCCAGTACTGTATAAACAGCAGGCAGGTAAAAATAGATCAAACAAAATAGGCTAGAATTTTGTTTGGGGAATGACTAGGTTTCATTCAAAGCCTCAATACTAAACTCCTCAAAACATGCAAAGTGGAAGTTTTCTTAGGTGTCCACCAGGAGGCTGTGACTGGGAACAGCTTTGCTGGGACTCACACGGCCACCTTGCCTCTCACCATACCTTGGCTCTCTGCCCCCTCCAGTCCTGCAGAGAGCTGATCCTGTCCCACAGGACGTGGCCAAGGACTGGTGATAAGAGTGAGAGAGACTAAACTCAGGAGGAAAAGTCATGATCCGGGACAAAAACTGCATTTTGTAATTAAACTAGCCAGGACTTAAAAGAAATGATTTACTCAAGACTGTACAACCAGTTTTTTGGATGTTTAGTAAGATAATTTTTGACAAGTATTACTGAGGATAGCAATTTTAATTTCTTTGTGGAATCTGAAGCAGGATTTTAATCCGTCTACTTGGTCCATAAAGCACAGACCATTGTATTCAGTATGAGTGAATGATAATCTCTAAAACTTAACCTTTCACTCAAGTAGTTCTTACTTAGTCTCTTAGCACTGTATGGGCAAGAATACGAAGATGAGAAATGCTTAAAAGTTGTGGAAAAATAAATTATAAAACTTTTCCATTTAATCAACATTTATGGAACATGTATTATGCACCAGGCTCTGATGTAGGCCCTGAAATGAAGCCTTGGACAAAACAATAAAGACCTCTAATTATTTTGGATCTTACGTTCTTTTGGAGAGAAATACAAATGAGCAAATAAATCCTATAACATGAAAGTACCAGCATGGCGATTTAACAATAAGATAAAACCACATGGGTGTAAATTAGAGGGAGGTGGAACTCCCTGGTTCTTTGACAAGGGGCTGCATTTGTATGGGAAGGTGACCTTTGAGCTGAAGAGGCCAGGAGGCTGGGCTTTCCTGGGGCAGCACTGGCCCAGATGGAGTCTCCAGCTCCTTGCACCATCCACACAGCTACCCTTACTTTTCCATAGATAAATTAATGACCTGAACTTTGCAGTAAGAGACTAGAATATATCTATTAGTGGTAAACCTTTGTTCACTCTCCCCATAACCATGACCCTAGACAATGGTCTTCAAACTGACACACTAGCTCCAGGCTTATCACAATAGTCTCCTACGTAAGGGTTCTCCCTTCAATACAATCATTCCAGGGTGACAGATGAAATTCTCTAAGCCTCTTACTGGTCTAAAACACAATACTTTACAGTAGCCTAACATCAACTCCTAAGTCTCTCATTCAGGCAGATTTCCAACATCAACCTTATTTTTTGACCTGGCGACCCTCCTATCTAGCAGGCAGCAATACTGTTCTCTTCCTGTGTTCCACATTGATTCGTCTCTGTGCTTTGGGTCTTGTCATCCTTTCTACCCATAATGTTTGTCTCTCATTTCCATATTAAAAATCTTCTCATTGTTTAAAATTTAGCTCAAATTCCACTACCTTCATAGACTATTTTCCAGTCACTCCATTGGCTTGGAAACCTGGTTGTGCCACCGAGAAATTTTATTTTAGAAATTCTGCTAGGACTTTTAACAAATGCCTAAGATACAGAGTCAGCATACATGTCCATCAACAGACTAATGGATAAAGAAAATGTGTGTGTGTGTGTGTGTGTGTGTGTGTGTGTGTTTATACACACACAACCCCCCCACCCAACCAGGAAATGTGACTTAGCTATGTAAAAAAATAAAATAAAAAATAAAAAATGCTGTCATCTATGGCCACATGAATAAGTAAAATACGTCAGGTACAAAAAGACAAATGTTGCATTTTCTCATTCATATGTGGGAGCTAAAAAAAACTGGAGCTTATGGAAGTAGAGGGTAGAATTGTAGTTACTAGAGCCTGGGAGCAGGGGAAGGATGGAGAGGGGTTGATTAATGGACACAGAATTTCAGTTATCAATAGGAAGAAAGAGTCCTGGTTTTCTGCAGCCTGCAGCAGCATAGGGTGAATATGGTTGACTATAATTTATTGTATATTTTCAAAAAGCCAGAAGGAAGATTTTGAATGGTTACAACATAAAGAAATGACAGATGTTTAAGGTGATGGATATGCTAATTACCTTGACTTGATCATTACACATTATATACACATATCAAAATATCACTGTGTCCCAGAACTATGTATAATCATTACATGTCAACTAAAACGAAAATTAATAAAATTCTGCTAGGATAGAACCCTGGAATGTGTTTAAAAAATCTTCCCAGGTGAATCTGAGGGTGCTCAAAATACTAGAATGCCTGTGGATATAATGTGGATAGACTTTTTGACAGTTTATTATGAGCCTGTGGCCCTGGAATAAATGTCTTTTTGGGACTGCGATGGTGCCCTTCTGCCATAGATTTTATATTCGACAGTACATCGGATGAGACAGGCTTATGCTGCTGATTTAAACCTTCCATATCTGCTGGTGATGAAGGCCATTCAAGAGCTACTAGCTGCTGAAAGAATAGATTATCATCATTTCCTTTCAGAGCTAAATGTTTTCTAGAAATAATTGAAGGTGTTTTCTTGAAGTCAGTTGTGAGAATGGAAACTGATGTGAATTATATTTGCTCAAATCATAATAGGTTATATTTCCTGAACGAAGATGGGGGAAAGAAAGCATTACTGCATATGGAGAAAACAACCATCTTTTGACACTTAATTTCTTTCTTCCTGAAAAATGGTAACTCCTTCTGTTTCTAAATTACAGTACACAAAATGATAAGCAACTGCCTGAAACAAATACATTCTGAATTTCCCATGACTGCAGTTCCACAACAATCTAATAAAGAGCACAGAAGCAAACCATCAAGAGTCCATCAAGAGTTATATGTGGGCCAACATCCTGGTTTCTTGTTCGGCTCATCTTGAGTGCTTTTTGGCTTTGTACCAGCCATATAAGGGCTCTGATGTGGTCAGTTGGATGAGCAGCTACTTGATTACAAGGCCTAAGAATGGATTCTGAGGCTACAAAAGTTAGTTGGAGTTGGTCTGTTCTACAGTAGCCAGAGTCATAAGCCAGACTGTTCCCTAGCCTTGTTCTTGAAAGGAGGTAGATGATGGTGTGGAGATGTCAATTGCAAAACCACCCTCAATAGGGTAAGATCATGAGAGCCAGGAGGGCTCAAACCATAATGGAAGGCCATCTCCTTATGTACTTATAAGGTCAGTGACCTACAATTCCCAGGACCCTCTCTGCCACAGCAGCCCTCCCTTGGTCCTCCATTCTTCTTGACAAAATGCTCTTTCATCTCCTGACTCTGAAGGCATTATGTTTAGTAGTTTACCTTGGCCTCAGCATCATTTTAAGTCCCAGGCCTTTTCAAATGTCCTCAGCTCTAATCAAAATATGCCTGTCTATTCACTTATGTGGAACAAAAGATTCATATGTTGAACTGTGACCACTAACCCAAGGAATCAACTAGAGGTGAGATAGAAAGCTTTGTGCATAACTTTTCAGGCAACTTGAACGATTAACAGAGAAAGTTCAGATCCAAAAAGCAGAATGGGAATTTCAGGGGCAGGGCATCTAAAGGGGTTTCATTTTATGAAGATTTCAGGACTATCTTTAGATTGGACCTCTCTGAAGCTACACCATGTAGGTAGGCCCATGTTTGTTCTGCCTATACATAAGGTCAGTCGCAGACAGCACTTCCTATCACTACTCTAGGATAGGCAGAAATGTACCTAGGAGTGAAACTGCTGTGTCATACAGTAACTCAATGTTTAAACTTCTGAAAAATTGCTAAACTGTTTCCAAAGTGACTGAACCATTTTACATTCCCACTGACAATAAATGAGGATTCCATTCTCCCAACATTAAATGTTTGTTTAATTTATTCACATTCCCACCAACAATGAATTCCTCCACATCCTTGGAAATCCTCGTTAGTCCATCCTAGTGGGGACTAGGGAGTGGTATTGTATTGTAGTTTTGATTTGGATTTCCCTAATAACTAATGAGGTGAACATCTTTTCATGTGTTTACTGACAATTTGTATACCTTTTTTTGAGAAATGTCTGTTCAGATTGCTTACCCATTTTTAAACTGGATTATTTATTATCTTTTGATAGCTATAGACTTAAATTTTTTTTTAAAGCTCTGGCCCTTATTTGTATAGTGGTGATAGCTTATTGGATTAAAATAGGTAGTGCATGGTCTATTATGATAAAGTTGAAATTTAAGGAAAGGTACTTGTACAGAGTTGACAGAAATATGACTACAAATGTGTGGTAGTCAGGAAATTGCTGTTGACTTTACAATTTCAGGCAAGTTGTAGGAACAAAAAGTAAATTACATATGTTGGGAAAGAAATAAGAGATACAGAGAGAAAATGTCATTTAAAAATTTTCCGTGTACTAATTACCTTGCCATATTTTTTGCCAGTGGGATCACATGTGGAAGAAAGCATCAATGCTAAACACATTGTTATGGGGGAAATCATAGGTAACAAATCATTCAGAAAATGCTACAGCTGAGCAGACTGCTTTGTGAGGCCCAGCAGGCTCCACATCCACAGTATGAAGACTGGGTATTTGTCTCTTAGGTATATTAGG
Source organism: Plecturocebus donacophilus (assembly GCA_004027715.1). Classification (NCBI taxonomy): domain Eukaryota; kingdom Metazoa; phylum Chordata; class Mammalia; order Primates; family Pitheciidae; genus Plecturocebus; species Plecturocebus donacophilus. Next base: position 1,249 of record PVKP010023765.1, on the reverse strand, counting down.
AGAAATCTTGGCTTTGGCAGAAGATTGTCTCAAAAGCCCTTCTGAATTCGAACACATGTGGCATGTACAAAAGTGTCTTAGAATAAGTCACAATAAATAACTGCTAAATAAATTGGGCTGTCAAAGTCTGTATTCTTGAAATAGCATAGCGTGTTCCACATTCTATTTGAAGTGTTTGTGCATAATTTTAACGCAATTTCACTGTAAGGAACAGAATTACTTTTTGGTGTGTCACTCTTTCCCCAAGCATGTTTAATGTTAATTCAGTAAAGGAAGCACTTTGGCACCTATTGGCATGAATATGTCAATTGGGAAGAAATGAATTTTTAAAGCATTCCTTATCATATGGAGAGACAGAAGAGGCCAGTAATACTATGCAAATGTGACTTCATTCGTATAAATCTCCACAAAGCCTCTGTGGGGAACGGGCATCCACCAAAGGAAAACTAAGAAACAGAAAAACTTCATCACCGGGCGGAGAGAGATCCAAGATAGTCACGTAGCAGCAGCTCAGGATTGTAGCTCCCAGCGAAAGTGCAGAGAGCGAGTGGATGCTGTAATTGCAGGCGAATTTTTGATGCCCACAGACTGGGAGATTCCCGGCGAAGGAGCCACATGGGTCCCCAGTGCGACTCTTTTGGCCGGCGCAGCACTTCTTAGTGCAGAGTGTATGGGACTGGGTGCCCAAAGGCTCCGCTGGTCCCATCCCCACAAGGAGAACAGCAATTGGAAGCGCTGAGGAGAGAGCAAGCACAGCTGAACCCGGGAAGGCCCAGCTCTGTGGGGAAGGGGCGCCCCCCGAAGGAAAACTAAGAAACAGAAAAAACTTCATAACTATTGAGCCGGACGTCCACGCAGAGACCCAATCTGAAAGTAGGCAATTACAAAGACGACAGGTGGATAAATCCACAAAAATGGGAAGAAACCAGTGCAAAAAGGCTGAGAACACCCAAAATCAGAATGCCTCTCCTCCTACAGGGGATCACAGCTCCTCATCAGCAAGAGAACAAGGCCTAACGGAGGATGAGTGTGATGAACTCACAGAATCAAGCTTCAGAAGGTGGATAATAAGAAACTTCTGTGAGCTAAAAGAACATGTTCTAACCCAATGCAAAGAAACTAAGAACCTTGAAAGAAGATTTAACGAAATGTTAACGAGAATGGACAACTTAGAGAAGAATATAAGTGAATTGATGGAGCTGAAAAACACAACACGAGAACTTCGCGAAGCATGCACAAGTTTCAACAG
>PVKP010023764.1:0-35876 GCA_004027715.1 Plecturocebus donacophilus | reverse complement strand
CCAAAGGCAGAGGCCCCGTTGGAGTCCTTCCGCTCCTGGGAGACAGTACATATTAGATTGGCCTTATGCTTAGCAGACAGGCCTTGATGCTAATTTCTCTTGACCTTCTCATGTGATTCTTGTCAGCTTGGCCCTCATTTGTTAAGCTTGCTTTAATTATGTACATAATGCCTCATTATTTTTTATAAAGGAAGCAGCAAAGGAAGTAATTATGCAAATGAATGAGGTGTGTTGTTTGCTGAGGAGTTGTGGGCTGATTTGGCACTGGTACAAAAATACCATTGCCAAATACAGTGCTGCCAAAAAGATTCCCACCAATCCTTATTTCAGATTAAATACACCAGCGCCTACAGGATAAATGTCCAAGAAGATAAAATGCCCTGAGAACTCAGATAAGGCCAGATTTTCTTGCTAAGGTTGAAGGCATATCTTAGTTGGCCAAGGTGAAGCTTCTCCTAGCAACGTCTTTTAAGTTTGGTCTTTGGTTGTTGCCAAATGGGAATAATCTGTGTGTTGAACCTAGTATTATTTCCCTTTGTCTCTCCTTTGGAATGTCTCGCTCATTTATTCATTTTGCCTATTTTAATTCAATCTAGTTAAAATCTTTACCTAAGCCATTTATGTGTGATTTGGCTGTTTCATACCTTAACGCAGGTCAGCTCTCATTGTCACCCTATTTCACCCCACTATCTGACCCCTAATTCTGTTTTATTAGATTAGGTCAGGAATAGACATCCTATGCTTCCATGTTACGCTGTTTCTCTCTCAGGGCATTTATATTTGAAATTCATTGCTGTTGTATAATGACCTAAGCTACCTTGGCCACTTATAATCATCATGTTTTCTCCAGAACTTATAACCAGTGGGGATATTACATTGAAGGCAAGTCTCAAAACAGATTCTGCACAACAAATGCCAAGCAGGCACAAAAACTGTCACACAGCTTGTTCTGCTGGCACAGTGGAATCCTAGCTTTTTAAGCACCCAGACTCGCCCTTGATTAAAGGGTTCATTTGAGGCAGATGTGAAAATATTCTAGTAATGAGAATCAGCTAAACGTCTAATCAGGATAAAATACTAAATGGTAGGACCCAAAGAAATAACAAGTTCTAGGGCATTATTTCAAAGGATATAAGGCTATTAGGTTTGCTAAATTGCTGTATGTGTTTATTGCAAGATTGGGAGTGCATATACAATCTTTTTAGCCATTCCATACCACTGGAAGATCACATATTTGACCAAAGAAAAATGATCTATAACATCCATTGTACTAAGTAACAAACCTGCTTTTGATCAGATATTAAGGTAACTAGCCTGATAGCTGTCTGCTGAGTGTGGATTTTGATTAGTCTTTCAAATGCTAACTAAGCATCCTGGGGTATGTATTTTTGATTAGGATAGTTCAGATATTAATCAACCACCTTTAAGACATAAATTAAAATGCCCATCTATTGATAAACACAATCTATGAAGTATTTAAAGTATATTGCAGACAATGTAGCAGTTGTTAAACTTGCAAGTTAATGTCTGACTTACTTACTGAAGTGCAAGCCCCATCGAGGGGGAGGTGATTTATTCACATCACATACCCAGATTCTTCATGGTTCCAGACCTGCAGCAGGTGACCAAGAAATGTTTTTGCAATAAATGGAGATCATCTGACATCCTCACTTCTTTGCTTCTCAAGTCTCCCTTTGGTTCTCATTTTCTTCTGTTACTTTTCTTTCTTTCTTCATTTCTTTGTCTCTCTTGTGATTTCCCTCCACCCCCTTCTTTTTTCATTTGTTTGGGAAACTCATATGGCTTTTAAAAAATTTTGGGCATATATTCTGCTGTTGAAGAATTAGGATGTTTGAAGACTTGCTTTATCCTGAATTGGCCACTTGGAAGCTTTATACTTTTATTTTATTTTATTTTTGTCTGTAAAAGGATAGCAGTAGTACTTACCTGGAGGCTGTGAGAATTTGTGGATTGTGTTTAGCATGCTTAATTCTTCTTTTCCCTCACTCTTCTGATTTGGCCCTAGATCTGCTTCACTAATAACCTGATTACTTGAATTTCCTTAGCCATGATGTCATTCATTTCTTTCTCCTATTGGTCTTGAGAGTGGGCCAACACAGCATTTTCTTTGTTGTATATATAATGTGAAGTAGGTGGCCAGGGGCTGGCAGGCCAAGGAAAACGCTTTGCTGCGCTTATCATCCTCTTCTAGCTGGGTTCTCTTAGACAAGCCAGTTCATCTCTTTCAGCTTTTGTTTTCCTATCTATAAGAGGAGGTTATGGTGTCAGCCTCACATAGAGATCATACAGATAAAATGAGATTAGTGTATGTGGAAGACATTTGACCCAGATCAATGTTCAACAAATGTTGATGAAATGAAATAATCCTTTCTAGCCAATTGTCACATCAGAGTTCAACCAGGAAACTGATCTTTCTGAGCTATGGATACGAGATTTATTATAGGAATTAGACCCTATACAATTGTGGGAGGCTGGGGAAGTGAAATGAAGGGTGACTTGGAGGATCAGAGAAGACATAAATCTGAAAGCCAGGCACATCCAGCCACCAAAGTGAGACCAAGGGAGAGCTGATGGAGAGGTCTGTGGGGCAACTATTGCCTGTTTGGATCCACAGCTCTGTCTGTTAATGGACCCGGGATCTCTTAAATAGCAGGGGGAGTGGGCAGAAAGAACACCTTGACGTTGAGTGGAGGAGGGTGACAATAATGTGGACCCCTGTGGCACCTGCATCTGTCTGACACCACATCCAAGGATGATGATATTCAGAGAATAATGGCTGTTGTTTTATTTCCATTTTCCAAATCTATGTAAATTCCACGTTTGACAAATATAACTCTGTTTAATATACAGGATAGGTATAAGGATTCTAGGAAACGTAGTTTCAGCTTTTCCAAGTTGACACAGAACAGACCACCATACCAATACTTTCCCGTCTACAGCTAACTTCTTTTGGTGTTGATTTAAACTACTCCCCACCCCCACCAAGGAATTCTGAAGATTACCCTTTAACTATGACTTAAGTTTACAGAGTTATATAAAGTAGTGGTCTAAAGAGGTTCAGGATCCCTACTTCTCATTTACAGTGCAATCTCACACAAGAGAAGAATTTTAATGTAATTATATTAGTTTCCTTACAAATAAGAAAGGAAGTTTTATTGATTATTATTTGGGTTTAGGGTTCACATATACAGTATTACTTGTCAGGTTCTTTATGGTTTATTCATTGATTTATTATTTATCTTCTCCCATTAGATTTAAAGTTTTATGACAATAGAAACATTGTCACTCTTGCCATCTTTTCTGGGAGCCCCTTGGGACTCTGGTTTGAGAGGCCTGAACTCTTTTGAACCTGTATGTCTGCATCTCTGGTGGACCCAGAGTACCCATGGGTAAAAAACTGAAGTAACGAGTACCATCTCCCACTGTTGAGGAGAAATTAAGTGTTACGGTTCTCGGTTTTTAAGGTTTGGTCCTTGCATTTTTCTCAATAAAATTTGCTTCCTTACTTGAGGCTAATAGCACAACTGTGACACTACTTACTTCAGTATTTTAGTGTAGGTTAAAAGCATTAATCTTCTGCCTTGGTAAGCATGTGGAAAGGAAAGATGAAAGATATGCTGGCATTGCTCTCAAAGAATTAAAAATCTAGTGGGTGTAGGGAAAGGGGAGAGTACAATTATAAGATGACTTTGGCCTCTAGAGGAGAACATGGCCAATTCTTGGGGAGGTGAGGACAAAAATTATGAGAAGTAAATTAGAGGGGATGCCTTCAATGATCAGCCTTCTAAGATTTCATTAAGCAAAGAAAGTGGGCAGTGTGTTTATTCCCAATAGAGGAAATTCGAGGAGATCTGAACATTGAATTAGTCTTTTAACAGTTCTGATTGAGTGAACTGAGAAGTTCAGTTCTTATTTTAACAAACTGAAATCTAACAAGAATAGATAGAGGAGAAGATAGAGAACGAGAAAATAAAATGTTTGTGACAACAAACAGGTAAATCATAAGGGGGTGAGGTCTACTTTAGTGTCTCCATTGATCCTCTGGGGGCCCTCTAGGCACATGGGACACGGGACCTCTAGGCACACGGGACCTTATGCCACCTGTGGTTGCTCCCCTGGCTTTCATGCTACACCTTGGCTCAGCAGGACTCTCTTTCTCCCGTTGAACCTTACCTGCTGTCTTAGTAAGTTCAGGCTGCTATACAAAATACCATAGACCAGATGGCTTATAATCAACCGAAATTTATTTCTCATAGTTCTAAAGGCTGGGAAGTTTTAGCTCAAGGCACTGGCAAGTTTGGTGTCTGGTGTGGGCTCACCTCCTCATAGGTGTCAGTCTTGTCTGTGTCCTCACATGGAGGAAGGAACGAAGGATCTTTCTGAGGTCTCTTTTTAAAACAGCATGAATCCCATTCCTGAGAGCTCCACGCCCATAACCTACTAACCCCCCAAAGACCCCACCTCCTAACACTACCACCTTGCAGGTGAGGATTTCAACATAGGAATTTGGGAAAGACACAACACTTAGATTGTACTTCCTATCTTTATCTTATTCTTGGGGGCTCTTTTGTTTATTAAATCATATTTTTACCCAATTGCTATTATCATTAGAGTGTCTTACATTTGTAGAGTTCCTTTAAAGATTGCTAAGTGCTTTTAAGTATTTCATGTCATTTGATCAATTTATTAAAATCTTAATAAGTTAGTCCCTCTAGGTAACACATTGGTACATTAACCACTGGAAATAGTATCATGCTCCTCCAAATATCTTAGATTTGCAGAGTTCTTTATACTTGGCCAAGTGTTGTGACATCTGTTATTGAAGAGGCTTTAGAGTATGAAAATTGGGCACTGGGTCAGACTGGTGGGAAAGATTTATCTTAAGACAGAGGGACCTTTTGTGCCAGGGCCACCACACTGCACAACCCCAGAGAGTACTATTTGCACTGTGGACACTGGGAAGGGCATCTGGCAGCTGTGCAGGGCACTTCCTGTGAATGACCAGATGCAGCAGCTTTGTTTTTTGGCCTTTAATTCACCCTCCTGGTTCTGCTGCCCATGCCCAAGAAGATGGCTTAAACCTCCTAGCCAGTAATAGCTTAGGGTGGGGGTTGAGTGGAGGCGATCCTGACCCTTATACTTCTCAAGATGGAATAACTGACGACTCCACAATACATCTTTCTTCCCTCAGCTCAGGAACAGTCATAAAGCTATGGTCCACAGAAAATTTTATTTTCTGAACATTCAGAGTAAGCCTCCTTGGAGTTGGGATTAAAGCAGAGGTCAGAGATCATAAAAGTACACAAAGCACAACAGGCTTTATTTTTTAAAATATGTACCCCTCTCTCCTAGGCAGCTGTCATTTACAGCTCAGTTACTATGCTTATGTTGCCTAGGACTTGTACACAGCCTGCTGTGATTTTCAGATGAATTTGCACATGATACTCTAGTTTTAGACATGGTTTGTTTGAATGCCAAGCACTGGCTGCCAGGTGTCCTTCTTTTTTCTTTTTCTTTTCTTTCTTTTTTTTTTTTTGTGGCTTAAAACAACAGACATTAATTTTCTTACAGATCCAGAGGCCAGAGTCTCAAACCAAGATGCCAGCAAAGTTGGTTGCTCCTGCAAGCTCGAGGGAAAATCTGCTCCATGCCACTTCCCTACCACCTTGGTAGTTTGCTGGAAATCCTTGGCTTTCCTGGGCTTCTTGATGCCCTGTCTCACATGGCCTTCTTCCCTTTGTATTATGTCCAAATTTCCTTCTTGTAAGGGCTCACACAAATCCAGTGTGACTTCACCTTAACTAATTACATCTTCAAAGATCCTATTTCCAAACAGATTAGATTTCCATTCTGAGGCTCTGGTGGATGTAAATTTGGGAGGTATAGAAGGAAAAAGATGTGTAGGCAAGATCTGGGGACTACAGAAGTCTTCCCTTCTTTCCTGCCTGCTGGTGCTCACCTTGAACATGCGTTTAAAAAGCAATAGAGCAGAGTGGGTTAGGCTCCGGGCCGTCAGTCAGAGCATCTGCATGCATGTCCCAGCACTGCCTCTTACTGTGTGAAGTTCTACTTCTTTGCTTCTGTCTCCTCACCTACTAAATGGGGATAATGATAGTCTTCACTTCAAAGGATTATTGTGAATGCTATCTACATTAATCAATGTGGAGTGCTTCAAACAGTTTCTGGCACATGGTTTGTGCTCAATACATGTTACCAGCTGCTGCCTATATTTTTTCTTTTAAATATTTTCAACTTTTATTTTAGATACAGGAGGTACATGGGCAGGTTTGTAGTGATGCTGATGTTTGGGATATGAATCCAGCCATCCAGATAGTGAACATAGCACCAAATAGGTAGTTTCACTCATGTCCCCCTCACTCCATTCCTCCTCCTCCAGTAGTCCCCAATATCTGTTATTCCCATCTTTATGTCCCTGTGTACTCAATATTTTGTTCCCACCTATAAGCAATAACATGCAGTATTTGGTTTTCTGTTCCTGTATTAATTTACTTAGGATTATAGCCTCCAGCTACATTCACGTGGCAGCAAAAGACATGATTTTGTCCTTTTAATGGCTGTGCAGTATTCCATGGTGTATATGTACCACATTTTCTTTATCCAGTCCTCCGTTGATGAGTACCTAGGTTGTTTCCATGTCTTTGCTCTTGTGAATAGCACTGCGATGAACATTCGAGTGCTTGTGTCTTTTTAGTAGGATGATTTATATTCCTTTGGGTATATATCCAATAATGAGATTGCTGGGTCACATAAAACCATAGTTCTGTTTTAAGCTCTTTGAGAAATCTCCAAAGTGCTTTCCACAGTGGCTGGGCTAACTTACATTCCCACCAGCAGAGCATAAGCATCCCCTTTTCTCCACAGCCTTGCCAGAATCTATTATGATTTGAATTTTTAACAATTGTCAAGTCCCCTTCTTATTAATCTTTCACATCAAAATGGTGTTTTCAGAACTTCCTGGTTCTTCTGCTAGAAACTCACTGTGACGTTTCTGCTTCAGAGGCCCAGGAGTTTCGCAAGGAGTCCCGAGAACTTTGGTTGTCCTAGCGGTTTATCAAGATGTCCTCAGAAAGTGTTAGTTTTACAGGAAAGAGCAATGACCATTTTCTCCATATTTATTTTACATATTTACAATGTAAGATTAATTATAGGCTTTGGAGAAATTCTGTTACATCCTAACAAACCATAATGTTCTAAAAGTGTTGCTTCTGTCAAACACCGTGTGGGTCAGCTATTTCTGCTGACATCTGGCCCATCTTCATTACTGTGCTCATGTGAGGTTTGAATTTCAAAAAGTGTTTGGAATCACTGTTCCAGACACACAGATTTTGTCTTAGGCTACATAAGGAACAAGAATAAATGGCAAAACAAGGTTTCTTTAAACATCTAGGCATTCCGTCTTTCCCAAATCTCAATTTGCCTAGTACGGAATGCAGGAGCAGGTGACATTTTCTTCAGATGTTGGTGGGAAACATGGGGAGTCACAGAGATAACAGAATACATTTGAGCAGTCACGCAGGGCTTAGGGCAAATGAATGTACAAGTAGCAGATGCTCCTCACAAATTCTTACATGAAAGCTGCAGTAAAGACACTGGTTTGAGGATGGTTTTGAAAGTCAGATGGAAGTAGTGTCTGTGGGGTGTGGGAGTCTGACCTTCCAATCCTTGCTGTCATCTTCTTAGCCAGGTGGCCATTCTAGCATCCTCTATCTGTCCACAAATGTTTTCTCTGAACTTTAACCCCACAGTCAATTCCTGCCAAAATGTAAATAGTTATTACCTGATATTACTCATTTAAAAATATATGGATGTTCTCTTAGTGCCAATTTACTCCCAGCATCTTAATCAAGGTCATTCATACTACATGCGTGGCACATTTGAACCTTCACATCAATAACTTTTTGCTTTACAGTTGTGACATGCACAAGCTCTTTATCTAGAGAACCTGAAACATCTCTAGTTGCATCTAAACTGGAGATGAGGTCTTTACAATTTTGCAGTTAAAATCTGGCAAGTTGAGTATTTTTCCCCAGCCCCTCTTTTCCATCGTGTTATTATTTATATTTTTTATTTTGGTTGTCGCATGCTATCTTGATGCTATCAAAATGATTCAAAGCCTTAAAAGGATTTATTGATGTATAAACATAATTAAACAATAGGCACTGTGAAATTTCACAAACTGGGACAAGTACATCCATGGGAATAGTGATTTTACACAATAAAAAATATGGTATTAGAAAGCATAACAATACATACCTGAAATTTGAGTGTTACTGGATTGACAATTTAATTTTTCCTTATAGTGTATTGTCCTTTTGGAAAAATGACATGGAGACATTGTAGTCTTTTTCAAACAAAGTTTGATAATACACCCACTAGGGATAATTTCAGCTGCATATAAGAAATAACCCCAAAGTAACAATGACTTGAGATTCACTTCTCTTTCTCAAAGAAGTCTAGGGCTAGGCAGTCTGGGGTTGGTATAGTGACCCCATGGTATCATCAGAGACCGGCCTCTTCACTCTTTATTCCACATTTTTAGTTTGTGGCTTCTTTCTTACCTTTACTTCATAGTCAAAGATGGCTGCTGGAGTTCCAGGCAACACAATCTTACTGTAGCCAGCAGTTTGAAGTAAGGATGGGTTCACCCATTGTTCTTCAAGTAGATTTCCTATAGGTCCTAACACAAACACATCTATTTATATCTCATACCAGGATGTAGTCACATGGCAATTCTAACTGTAAGGAAGGTGGACCAGTAGTCTTCTATCTGAGCATCACAGTGTCCCTCCTAAATTTGAGGTTCTGATACTAAGGAGGAAGGGAATATGGGCATTTTATATCAACTAACAGTTTCTTTCACAAATTACCTCCATAACAAACTGATTTGTTTCCCAAGGATACACAAAAAATGATGCTTTCTAGTATAATATCAATAAAGGTGAAGAGACCAAAATGGAAGTATAAAGTAGTACTACTTATGACAAAGAATTAGTACTTATTACATAAATCACAGGAATCTTATAAAATTAGTCACAAAGTTAATGATAAATATATTAAAAGACTATTGGTACAATTCCTTTATGAACTGACTCCATTGTGCATTGCTCAATATCAATGAAATGTAATGTGAAGAAGGAGCTACTATCATGAGAGCATAATAACGGTAAATATTTTAGTCGGCAGTCCTATAGAACCACAGAGATTCAGAGTTTTAAATTAGCTCCTGACATTTGTCAAGTATGAAGGAAAATTGCTTGATAATTTTTTGTCTTATCTATTCCTGAAAACCCATGATATAGAAGATTTTTGTTCTTTTAGTTAGGAATAACTTTGTAAATCATGCTATTTATAGGAAACATACATGGAGATTAGTACTGAAGAAGAATCAGCCATGTTTATCTCAGGTAAAAGAGATTCCATTGAAATGTGAAATCACTCACCATTTTATTTACATGGAATAGTTGGTGGTCAAGTAGGCCACAGGTTTTAATTTTAGAGGGAATGTGAAAACTGTAAATATAAATAGTGGTTACCTAGGGTTTTACGTTCAATGTATTATTCAAAACGTTGAACAGCATGTAAAAGCTACCGATGGAAGGTAGAACACAGATAGCCTGAGGCATGTGATGGTGATGCAGTTGTTGAACATTTTAAAAAATTTATTTATTAAACTTTAAGTTCTGGAGTACATGTGCAGAAAGTGCAGGTTTGTTACATAGGTATACACGTGCCACGGGTGGTTTGCTGCATCCATCACCCTGTCATCTACATTAGGTATTTCTCCTAATACTGTCCCTCCCCTATGCCCCCACCCCCTGCTATTCCTCCCCTAGCCCCCTACCCCCAAGGCCCCGGTATGTGATGTTCCCCTCACTGTGTCTGTGTGTTCTCATTGTTCAACACCCACTTATGAGTGAGAACATGCAGTGTTTGGTTTTCTGTTTTTGTGTCAGTTTGCTGAGAATGATGGTTTCCAGATTCATCCATGTCCCTACAAAGGACATGAACTCATCCTTTTTATGGCTGCATAGTATTCCATGGTGTATATGTGCCACATTTTCTTTATCCAATCTATCACTGATGGGCATTCAGGTTGGTGCTGAACATTTTAATAGTGGTGAATTAGATAATATGCAGCCAACACCTTGACTTTGGCCTTTTGAGATCTTAAACAGAGAGTCTAGTTGAGCCTGCCTGGACTTCTGATCTACAGCACTGTTAAGAAATATATGGGTGTTGTTTTAAGCTGCTATGTTTGTGGTAATTCTTTATGTAACAACAGAAAATTTAACACAAGGTGTTCCAGAAGGTGGGAGATAAACACTAAGAAAATTCAGGGGCTCACAAGATTAAGGAGATTTTTGGTCTAATAGTCTGAGGCACACTGAACATTCCCTCCAAAGTTAGGAGAATATTATTACATCTTACACTTTCCATTACCAGGGAGGAACACAATGCTTCGTAGGCATCTTTGATTTATAGAGGCAGCATATTATGCACTTAAGAATATTGCTTCAACCCATTTACCTGTGACATATAAGACTTCCAACTTTGTGTGGGGCTCAGGACAGAAAAGAATCTGCAGTAAGTCTAGGCTGTGAGACCCTTTCTGCACTGGATTGACACCTATTCCAAATATGGGTTTGCCTTTTCTGTCTGCAGGGCTTCATCCAGCACCATTAAGCCAAGGTCTTAGAGAGAGTTTGAGCTATAGCATGGGACCCTACATAAAACTGCAATGGACCAAGACACCCATTATATAGCAAAGGAGGTGCAGCAGGGGGCGCATGGCCATGGAATCCACTGGTCCTATCAAATACTCCGCCACGTAGAGGCTACTGGAGTGAAAGGGACTAAAGCAGTCTGTCAGAGGCCCAGCTGACATGCTGTCTAGGAAAGGATGCCTTGTGCAGATGGGACACCATCCTCTAGGATGTAGTACACACCCCAAATCCATATACATATCATTATACATGTTTTCAACATGTAAAATATATAGATCTGGAAAACATGAGGTGAAAGTAGCAGTGACCCCTACTTACAGTCAGCCCTAGTGGCCCCCTTAGGGAAATTGTGTGCTTCCCTTCTCTGTAACTCTGGGTTCTGACATTTTAGTGGCCTTGGTTTTTAAAGGCTAAATCATTTCCCCAAGGAACACAAAAAGATCTTTAAGGTAAGAACTGCTGCTCAGTTACTTCAAAGAGCTCGTCCCAGGAGACCAGTAGGCAAAGAAAGTCATTGCCATACTTGCAGCAATAATTGACCCTGACCATCAGCTGCTATTGAGCAAAAGAGGAGCAGAGAATGATATATTTGGGATGCAGGTGATCCACTTGGTTTGCTCTTGGCAACCCTTTTCATAGTTTTGATGGTAAATGAACAAATATAGCAATCGTGACCTGAGAAGGTCATCGTGACCAGTGAGTTGCCAATGGCCACCCTAGGAGCCGGTCACTTCAGCAGCCTAGCTACCTAGAGCAGCAGAGATGCTAGCTGAGGGCAAAGAGACTGTAGAATTGGTAGTGGAGGACAAGGAAGATGACTGTCTGTTACTGCCTTGGAATCAGCTGCAGTGACAGGAATGGTAGTTTCTCTCATTAACTTCCTCTCATAAGAGTCCCCAAGAATACAGGAGTTTCCCCAGAATTTATTACATGAAATAAGTGGATCTAAATGGTGCCAAAATTTGTCTACAGTGGAGGTCATGATGTACCACCCAGAGCTTCCTTTCTAGGTCTTCTAGGGTTTGTTAATGCCCCCAGCTGGCGGGAGTGTTGGTGGCAGATAGTCTCAGTTCAACTTCCTTTCTGGTACTTGCCATGGATTGGAGAGAGCTGGCTTGCCTAAATTTATGTCCCTGGAGGGGTGAGGAGACAGGTGAACCTGTGATACTCACCAACCTGAGACAAAGCTGAAGGGGCACCTCAGACCCAGAGCTCCTCACAGGATTGGCTGAGACCTTTGCTGCAACTGTGCTCTGCAGTTCCAACTTGCCCTCTGCCAGTCTTGCTTCTTTCTGTCCCTTTCAGGTGCTGATCCCAAATTCACTTTCCAATAGGCCTCCTGCATACAAATCTCCATTTTGGAAAATGGTCCTCAGGTTTCTGATGTGTGAGAGGTTTTTGCCAATTCACTGGAAACAAATGAAGTAATCACTTTATGAAAGGGTGTCTGGCATTGGATACCTTGATTTTCAAAGTTGGAAATTTATTTTGTGTTGTCTAGCTTTACTATGCAGAAATGGCATATCAGTTTTATTTAGAATTTTAAAAATTACTACCAAGGTTGAAAATATTCTTACATATTAATTTATTAGTTACATTTTTTCTTCCACAAAATGTCTGTAGGCATGAATATTTCTGGACCTGGCCTTTTAATTCATCCAGACCAATGACTGTTTCTTTTCTACCTTTCTTACTTCTTTTACATGGTACACAGCAGAGGATTTTGAAGCATGCTGATCTTGTTTAATGTCAAGGTTTAAGACACTATTCCATTCTTCAGTCTCCCAAATTCCTAGAAGGGCCTATTAATGAAATTGGGTAGAATACTGGGTTGAAAACATGCTAAATGTAAATAGGTTTTTTATTAAAGAGCAATAAACATACTTCATTACTCTTCTTGCTTGTTTAAGCTTTTCAAGCTTGTGACTTCAACTTTTCCAAGGCTGGGATATTTACTCTGGATGTAGAACTACATATTTCAGGACTAAATGTGCAGACAAAACACTCAGTATTTATGACCCTGTATTGAGACCCTCTTCGGGCTGACAAAAAACTTCAGCTTTCATCTGACTTCTTAGAAAAGATTACACAGGCTTAAGGATGTTTGGAAGTCTTTTCAAAAGTCAGAAACACTTCTATATCACTCCAAACTACTACTGACATTTAAAAACTTGATTATGCAAAGAACTTCATCTCTAGGACATGGAATTACCAACTGCCAAAAATAACTCAATTGAGACCTAGAATCTTTTCCTAGCTCTGAGAGAAGTGATGTTAGTAGGATTAGTTAACAGGCCAGAATATCCATTTTGAGCAAAGACATTGTATGTGATTAATCGTATATTTGGAAACAGGCACCACCTGACTTAGGATGGTTTAACTTGAGAACTTTAATCTTTATAGGCTTATAAGTAGGGCTTTAATCATAACGAACAAATTTTTTATTTATGATTACCTTACAGCTGAAACTGATGTGTTCTCAGAATAAAGTCAATAAAAATAAATAGTGATAAGACAATGTTATGTGCTAATTTGAAATGTGCTAAAATTGTGATGATATGGATTCATGATTGGCTAAAGAACATGGCCTTGACCTAAGCTATAAATTTTGGCAAGGGCAGTAATTATCTCTTTTTAAAACTCTTACAAACAGAGCTTGTGAAAGCATCACAAAAATGTGGTAATGGAGAAAAAGATGGTTTGAACATTCCAAGAGAGAACTGATTGTCCAATTACCAGATTTCAGGGCAAGCTGCAAGGGTTGATACAGAGACATTGAAGCCTTGTCTGGAGAAGTTAGCTGAAGTCTTTGAAAATGAAAGCTACTGTTCAAGATGGGTATTTAATTTTTGAAAAGGAAGCAGGAGATCTCTGTTAGAGAAGTCACCTGGAAAACTCCTCCCTTAGAACTGACCATTCGTCTTCACTAGCTTATCAGTGGAAAATTTTGCCTAGACAATCCAAATATTGAACATTTTTAGGTCCCTGGAGCAAAGAGAATTGCAGATTCTGACTACTTAGAAACCTACCAGAAAAAGAAGGCCTCTTTAGTCCACTGGACTCACATTTTCAGGAATTAAACAATTAGCCTACATCCTTCCTCACTACAAACATTTTCAAATGTAGATTTATATCATGTGTCTGGTTTTACATACTAAATATGTGTATATCAATATATGTGTACAACGTATAGGGGGTTTTCTTTTCATTATTTGGCATTTTAATGAAGCGAAATGGATTTTTAGGAACAAAATTCAAATTTACAAAACTTCAACTCACTTAGCTGTCATCTGGAAACTTTATTATAAATCATTTGTCAACAAGATCTATATTTCTAATTTTAGTTTGTCATTCCTTCTGAGGCACAGAGAAAGGAAAAGAAGAAATGAGGGTTAATGAATGTTGAACACTATGCACAAAGAATCTTATTTAGTCCTTATAAATAACACTGCCAGGTAAGACATATCATCTGTATTTTTTTAGGTGAGGAATTAGAGGCTATGGGAGATTGAATTACATGCCCAAGGTCATTAAAGCTAGTAACTAGCAGAACTGAGACTTAATGGCAGGTTTATGTTCACATGCCAATTTGCTAATTATCTATCCAACAAGAAGATAAAGGTATGGCATGAAGTTATTAATTTGAAAATAAACATTGTTAGTTTAGGCTAGATGTGGTGGCTCATGCCTATAATTCCAGCAGTTTGGGAGATGGAGGTGGGCGGATTATCTGAGGTCAGGAGTTTGTGACCGACCTGACCAACATAGTGAAACCCTATCTCTACTAAAAATACAAAAAAATTAGCCAGGTGTGGTGGCAGTTGCCTGTAATCCCAGCTACTCAGGCAGCCAAGGCAGAAGAATCACTTTAACTTGCGAGGTGGAGGTTGCAGTGAGTTGAGATTGTGTCACTGCACTCCAGCCTGGGTGACAGAGCAGGACTGTCACAAAACAAACAAACAAACACATTGTTTTACTTTGTTTTATGCTACAGTATGCCTAGCTCAGGGCTGGGTACATAGTAGATGACTGATGGGAAGGTGAGGAGATAGTTAAAGAATGGACTTGGGAACTGTAGCACTCAGGTTCCAGAGTCAAATCCGTGGGCTGAAATCCTTGATTCACCACTAACCAAATAGGTTACCTTGAGTGAGTAATTTTTACTTCCTAGTTGTGCCTCAGTCTCCTCAGCTGGTAATGCACGGGATTCTTGGGTGGTGTTTTGCCAGCTGGAAACCTATGTGGCTGGTGACACCTTCTGCCTGAGTATTGCTCATGCCTGCTGGGCTTGTTCCACCCACATGGCCTAGCAGGCTGTGCTTGGCTCATGCTACTGGCCCAGATCCCACACCTGCCAAGGGCAAGCCAGGCATGGAGCTGCAAAGAGTGTGTGGATGAGTGAGTGCAGGGTCTGGTCACTGTACACAGCCAGGCATGCTGACTGTTGCAGCAGGGCAGGCAGCTCCAGGCACCAGCACAGGTGCCAGCCCCATGCAAGGCTGTGGCTGGACTAGATGAACTGCGTGCAACTTCTTCTGTGGACATCTGCATCTGGACAAGGGGAATGTGGTGGTGCCCCCAAGCTAGGCGATACCAGGAACTGCAGGGCCCCAAAGAAGGTGTCACAGTCCTGGCTCAGGGAGCCCCTAGGTCTGGGATCCCTGAAGGGCCCTAGCTCTTCTCTCCTTCTTGTCGCCTGCAGTGTCAGGAGGTGGCGGGGTATTTCAGCCCTGTCTGTGTTATGGCTCCTTCAGTCTTGCCATTTGGCAGGTTCTGAGTTCTTGTCCCGCATCCAGGAAGAAAGAGGTATGTAGACAACTGGAGGATGAGCAAGACAGACAGGAACTTCACTGAGAGACAGAACAGCTCTCAGGAGACCCACAGTGAGTAACTCCTTTCCACAGACTGGTGGTCCCATTGAGTGTTCACCTCTCAGTAGAGAGGAGAGCCACAGTGGGTAGCTCCTTTCCATAGGCAGGTTGTCCCGATATCCTGGCTGAATCCATGATTTTTATGGGCTCAGAAGGGAGGAAGTGCATGCTGATTGGTTCATGGATGGCCATGGGTGGGCCTGGAGAAAGTATCATAAATTCTCACTCCTGGCCAGGGACTTCACCTGGAAGTGGCAGCTGGCCCCCAGGCTTCAGGCCATCCCTGGCTTGAAGGTTGTATTTCACTGGGACCCACCTCTTTCAGCCCAGGAAACTGTCTGCCTCCTGCCATCAACATGCCATCCATGGTGCCCCGGCTGTACCTGCTGAAGGGTGTAGGCCTGCCCTAAGCAGCCTCTCAGCCTCCCTCTCATGCTGATTGGTGCCCAAAGTCCAGAGGGGGCCAAGGTGGCAGGGGGCTGTGTGTCAGTGCTGCTCTCAGCACATGCACGTCCAGCCAGGTTGCCACAGTGCCTGGGATTGGTCATAACTTTGCTCCAGCCTGGAATGGGCACCAGGAGTGGGAGAAGGCACTTTTAAGCCTGTGGGGAGGGGGAACTTCCTGGACCCCGGAAAGCACAGTGATGCCTGAGTCTGGAACTGTGACTGGATGGCTGGGAAACGCGGGGCTTCTGTCCCACCAAGTAGATAAGGAGTGGGGTTCCCGCCTGTTCCCAGCCCTGCCAGCTCCGCAGAGCGCAGCCCCAGTAATGTCTCCCCGACTGCAGCTAGCACCTACAGCAGCTGCTCCAGACAGGCCACTGCTGCCATCAGTAAAATGGGGATAAAATACCTATCTTTTAGGGTAGTTGTGAGGATTGAGTTGATCCTGGTAGAACAGGATGGCACATAATAAGTGCTCAGTGAATGTTAGCTTTTATCATTATGATTAATCAGATTCTATTACACTGTGGCTGTGTTCAACTTGAATAAGTCTCAGTTTCCTCATCTGGGAAATGAGGAAAATCATTTACCTTACATGGCTATTTTATTATGCTGTGGATCCAATGAAGTAATATTTGTAAATTTGCTCTGTGCCAGGTACTATTCTAAACATGCTATAGGCATTGATTCATTTAAGTTTCAAAACAGCCTAATAAGATATGCCATTCTGATTCCCATTTTATAGATGAAGAAACTGAGGAAACAAGAGGTTAAACAATTTTTTCAGGGTCACACAACTGGTAACTAGCTCAGTTGAGATTCAAACTCACACAGTAGCTCCACAGTAGTCTAAGTTTATGATTACTGCTCTATGCTATGGATCTAATGAAATAACATGTGTAAAGAACATGCCCAGTTCCTGACATATAGAAGAAGCTTAATAGATGTCAGCTCTTTGCCTATATTTTCAATAATACCATTTGAAATTCTCATGGAATGCAAAATGATATACATTTTTCAGCTGGCCTATATGGTTTACTAAAATGTCCAATTTTATGTAATAGTGGCATTCCTGTACTCTTGGAAGGCACACAGAAATGTATGAACACACCTCTCTCTGATTAGGCTTACCTTAGATCACCTTTTCTGTTGACACTTAGAAGGTCCAGCTAACAAGACATTAACATGCATTCGTGTATGTGCAGTGATATCCTACAGAGCAGCTGTCAATGATGACAGTTTGGAACAGAACAGCTGGAGGGCAGAACTGGGTTTCTAATGACTGAGAACAAGTCATGGAAATAAGGCAGCAGAAGAGCTCATGTCTGACAGTGGCATGCAGCTCCCCACACCACTGTTCTGGGTTCCTTGATGGGGATGCTGTAAGAATTGTAGGTGGTACAATTCTGTGCCATGCAGAACTGTCCTGAGCAAATCAACATGGACTATTTCATTCACAGTAGCATTTGCAGCATCCTCGACTCCCGATACTAAATGCCAGTAACGACACTAAAAAACGCAATTAAGAGATGGTGCCACACTTCATTGCCCTGGGGAAGATGTGGTGTTATCACCCCTATTGAGAACTGCATCCTGTGGGGCCTTTGGGTTTACCTAGGCTTATGTGTAGAAGGTTGTGTCTTATATATTATCTTCCTTCTCAAAACTGGGGGCAGTATCCTAGCGTTAGCACCACGTGGGAGTTTATTACAAATGCAAACCTCAGACTCCACCTCAGAACTTTGAGTTAGAATCTGCATTTTAACAAGATCTCCAGTAATTTGCATGTGCATTAAAGTTTGAGAAGCAAACTCCATACCAGGTAGAACATGGATTTTGGAGTAAGAAGATCCAGGATTAAAATTGAGACTCTGACTCTTACTAGCTGTGTAACCATGGGAATGTCACTGAACCTTTCAAGCCTCAGTTTCCTGCTCTCTGAAAAGATCTTACTTCTTCATGTGTAGGCACATAACAGGCATTCAACAAATGTCATTTATCTTTTCTTCAGCCTCCCATCAGAGAACATAGTCAAGAAAACCATTTTAGCTCTTTGGATATCATAGGGAATTATTACCGTAGGATAGTGTGCCAAGATAAAGAAAGATGACTGCTCTCTCTCTTTTTCCACAGTAAAAGACACGCTATATATCAATTTCCAGTTGTGGCATTTCTGGGCATGAGAAACACTGGAAGAGGGGCTGATCTGGGTGTGGCTGGGGTTGGAAAAGTCCAGTACCCCTGGTTCAAACAGATCAGTTAGGAGGAACAAATCAAATTTCCCAGATGAAATCTGGGACTGATGGCAAAGGATAGATCTGCAAAGGGAGAGCTCGGAGAACTGGTTCAGGCTGAGGAAGTCAGTTAGGCAGATGGTGGGGCATGAGCAGCAGAGAGACATCTGGAAATGAGGAAGAGAGGAATACACGTATCAGGACACTCTCAGATCCTTTGACCTTATCCTCTTCTTGCTCCCGGTTTACTCTGCACATTGCTCTACCAAGGTGCCCATTATACTCTACAGAATCAGAGTCTGTACTGTTTCATTGCAGATTGAAAGCATTTTAAGGATGAGTTTTTGAGAGGTCATATCTTGTTTTATTGTTTCACCTAGATATTGTATGCAGTGTCTAAGAAAGTGTCTAGAACGTATAAAAGAATACTGTTTGTTAAGTGAGTGAATGATGAGTGGATGAGTGAATGAATGTTTTGCTTCCAATGCTGTAATTTCCATCACAGGCCATTCCTTAGGGAAATTCATGGGGCTTTTAGGAGAGCAAACATTGAGACTCTCTGTGAGCAAATGCATCCTTGTTTTTGCCTATAATCAGGTAGCAGCCTGGATTTCCCACCACCCTTTTTCTTCTTGCGACTAGTGTCTCAAGCCTATGCTTCTCTATAGGGGAAACAAGGGAAAAAGGATATAGACTTGTCAGAATTTTCAGTCTACCAGTTTTTCTTTGCTCATGGTTTTGGCTATGGTTACATTGAGAGTCTGTTACTTTTCAAGAACCATCTGCTTAAGTTTCTAGGAGATCAAGGCGGCTAGGAAAGAATGATTGTGCTTTTCTTTACTGAAAAGCTACCTGCCAGGCCCCTGGGATTGCTCGGATGGTCAATGTCCCAAATTCTTGCTCAGGGATTTACCTGAACTCTGACCGATGAAGCATTGAAACTGGCCTATCGGAGACAGACATGAAATCCAGCCTCTTCACCCTTTGGATGAGAAGCCAGCAGCCAGGTTACACTGGAAACCCTTAGAAGGGGACAGGTAAAGGCCTCAGGTTGTGTTCCCTTGAGTAGGGCTGCTTGATGAACTTGGTTTCTTTCAAGAAATGGATGTTCAGAAGGAGGATGGGACAACCCCTCAGACAGTCTCTGGGTCTCAGGACATGAGATTAATTGTCATTGAGGATTACTCATCCTATAAAAGTTAAGTGTATTTCATTTCATTGCTTATCAGCTCCAAAGCTTGTTATCAGTGGCTCAGTAAAAGCATCTGCAGCCTGAAATTTCCTCACGGGAGGGCAATGATAGGGGGATTGGTGAGATAGGGCAAAGGAGTGTGTGTGTATGAAATGGCTCATGGCACTTCTAAGTTGAAAGTGAATACATTTAAGAAAACCTTGCTCTTCCTCTCATGTCTTTTGTCAACTTCTGGCTGTCTGAAGGATGCATAGTTCTTTTCAAAAGAGCTCAAGCAGAGATAGGAGAGCTTGGGGAGCTGGTGGGCAGATGGCAGCATGGAATGGTCCATGGCTCTGCAGGGAGCAAGCCAAGTGATGACAGTGGTTCCGAATGTCTTCCCTATTTTCTCCCTCACCTTTTCTTTACTTTTTTGGTAAGGGTGGGTGAGGTGGGCTGGAAGGATGTGGGAGGAGAGAGGAAGAAAAACAATGAAAATAGGAAGGGGAGTGTATTTTATATGAAATGTGAGCTGGTCTTTCTTTTCAGTGGTAGAAACATTATTCAGTTTAGTAGCTCCCTTTTTATTTTCTAGTACCCAAATGCTGGCCATATTTTAATGGCAGGTTTGAGTCACTCTGCCACGTAAAGAACCAGGACCAAATGAAATGTCAACTGAGGACAAGAGGAACATGCAATGTTTAGTGGAAGAAGAAAGTTATAAATACCAATATGGTCATAGGACTAGGGGTAAAAGGGAGTTTTTAGTAACTATGCATATTCTCTTGCTTGCTTTGATATGCATATGTATGCATATGTATAAATTAGTTCTTCTTCTGTCCTTTCTTATTCCCCTCTGTCCAATGTAAAGCGAATTAAAGTGGCTAACCCTAAAATTTGGTATCAAAGGAAGATTGCCTCTGAACTAGGAAAGGCATGAATATTCCCAGAGATAAAGCAACATATGGAATGATGTGTCTTTCTTTTTAGGGAGAAGGTGTGTGCATCCTCAGTTGTGTAAGGAACAGTTGCATAATGTTATGGATAACATGTTGTTGTTATTGACTTTTTGCCAAGTTCTCATTTTGGTAAGAGAGGTGGCCAGTGATCATTCACATATTTTTAGCTCAGCATTATGACCTTTGCTAAGATCTTTGTAATACAGAGGAGAAGCCAGAAATTACATTTCTCATAATGCTCTTTCCCTTATGGCTCTGCCTAGAGTTTGTCTATGAGAGGTTCTCAGACAAGATATGGAAGTTGGAAAAAAGGCAAAGCCATTCTTCTCCAGAAACAGTTGCCATCAGGTGTGTGGGCAGGTGTGACTTTCCAGCGAGCTCTTGAGAACCATTCACTTTACTGTTGTAGCCTGAGATGGTGGCGGTTTTCCAGAAACCCTAGCATTTTAGCTGTTACCTGCTCATGTCTCCCTAACCTTTTCTCCTGCTCTCTCCAAGTCTGTCTAAGAAACTAAGTTATATGTGAAATCTGCAACTTTGCATTAAAACTTTATCATCTATCCAGAAATACATGGAGCAGTGTTTTTGTTTCTCAGATCAAACCTCTGAATGTCCTGGCACAGGGGCTGGCAGTGAGCATTTGTCTTTCACACTACCTGACAACACTTGGCTTATGACTGATACAAACTTTTCAACACTCTTCTCAGTGGTGTTTGTTGCAGCAAATTCTGTCCAAATGCCAAAGGAGAAATGGCTAGTGGGAGAACAAGACAGTAGTCTGGACTGCCTCATTACAGCTGCTGCATGGATCTGGTGACAAGGAGAGGGTCAGCCTGGAGTGCCCTGCTGTTGAGTTGGTGGTTACTGGGTGAGTGACCTTGACTGAAAATGCCAGAGTGTAGACAGAGACAAGTGAGAGTCTGCCAGGTCATCAGTTCTGAGGGCCCCACTGTCTTCAAAAGATCCCAAGCCACTGTCCTGACAAACATGAATATGTAAGGGCTCAACCACAGAGCTGCCCAGTTGTGGGTACCCTTAAAATAGGCCCTTTGGGTCACACTAGAAACCCTTCTTCAGGGAGAAAGCTGCTTCTGCATTGGGTACCCAACGTTGGCCTCAGGTTATCTCACATGACTGGGCATGTTTGATGGGCAGCAGCATGTACATGTCAATAATCTCTTCATGGAGTGAGGATTTGGCTTGGGAGTGGTCCAGAGCATGGACCCTGGAGACCCATGGTCCCATTTCAATTCTGCCTCACCACTGTGTGCTCTTGGGCAAGTTTCTTCACCTCTTTGGCCCTTAGATTTCTCTTCTACGATGGAGATGTGAATAATATCTACCTCATAAGGATGTTAACCCATGTAAAGTTCTTTTTTTTTTTTTTAAGATGGAGTCTCACTCTGTCACCCAGGCTGGAGTGCAGTGACATAATCTCCGCTCACTGCAACCTCAGCCTCATGGGTTCAAGCGATTCTCCTGCCTCAGCCTCCTGAGTAGCTGAAATTACAGGTACGTGCCACCACGCCTGGCTAATTTTTGTATTTTTAGTAGAGACAGGGTTTCACCATGTTGGTCAGGCTGGTCTCGAACTCCTGACCTTATGATCCTCCCGCCTCAGCTTCCCAGAGTGCTGGGATTACAGGTGTGAGCCACTGCACCCAGTCAAGTTCTTAGAACAGTATATAGTTCATAGTAAGTGCTATGTGAGAATAAACTGTCATTATTATTACTACCATGAGGAAAGACAAGTTGGCCCAAAGATGGACTCTCAGGGTAAGATCAGGGAGTGACTCCAAGGGCAGCATCTCTAGTCTAGGCTGCCATGAATTCATATCTGATTTCTGGGAAGAGCAGAGAGGCTGCAAGTTGAAATTCAGAGAGGTTTTCACCAAAATTCTGTGAGACAATGGGGCTTTGTGCTGGTGTCCTGACAGGACAGGAATGAAGACAGGTCTCCCCCTTGGCAGAGAACACAGCCATAGATGTGGGATTCAGCAGAAAGCAACAGTGTCTGGCAGGGAATAGGTGCTTTAAGAGCTGACTGGGCTTGCTCTGGACTGCATGCTAGACAACCTTGAGACTTCCTAAAGTAGCTGAAAGGGACGTTGCAAAGGGGAAGGTCTCATATGAGCAGGAGGTATGAGGGTCTTAAGACCCAGGTTAGATTTACATTGGACACCAGTCCCTTGGGTGATAAAATACCAAGGGCCTTGGTGCCAGATGGACATGGTTTGAACCCCACATCTGCCACTTACTAAACTGCAAATACTTGGATGGCAGGGACCATCTTGTTCATTATGGAGTACATAGAAGGATTCAATATGTGGATTAATGAATTTAGTATTATGGAACTTCAGTTTTCCTGTCTGTAAAATGGAGGTAATGTAATGACCACTAAAGAAGATGCAAGGATTATACTAGACAATATTCACAGACATCCAAGTTCCCTAAAGAATATTAGACTCCCTTTTTTTTTCTAGTAAATATTGAATATCTTGCTTAGGATAAAAAGGCAATACATTTGTTGATTCAAATTGATTAATGCTGTTTTGGTGCAGTAAATGTAGTTTACATCTGTCAAAGACTAGATCCTTTAAAGGAAGTGATCATGCCTCTTATAGGTTTTTCCCAACATGATCAGTGCTTTTAAGAGTCATTTATAATTCAGCGCTTTCTGACAAAAGTCAAAATGTAGTCAGCTATTGGAGAGTGCTATTGAATTTTGGGGGAGTAAAAGATCACAGTTATGTTACTAAATAATCTAAATAGATTATAGTCTGACCTAGAAAACTGTCCTATAGGAAAAATTTGACTTGTACACAAAAAAATCATAATACTTAAACACTACACATCCTTATTGAGTCTTTTCTTTCTATGCCCACTTAAGGTAACTTTCTGACCAATCTCGTTCAGGCAAGCTTGGAATAATAGGGTTTTTAGTTGCTTTTGTGCCCACAAAATGGTCCTCAAGAAATGACCAAATCATATTTTCTGTCTTGACTCTTTCCAGTCAATCCTCCATGCTATGTCACTGGAAGCCAAGTAACTAAACTTATTAAATCTAACCAAGTAACTAAACCTATTAAGCCTGACATCAAGCTTATACCCATAATCTAATCAAGTTCTGGTTTGCAGGTGATCCATTCCTCTCTTATGGAACAAAATGAATGGGTTTTGCTGTTGCTTTTTTCTTTGGAATCAGAATAATCTCTAGTTAGCTTGTGGAGGTTGAAATTATATTTTGAATGACTGAAATTGCCTGCTATTTAACTGTCAGATAAAGATGAGGATGCCGAATTTAATTTTTTTGAAGGGGAGTGAAGCAAGTGCCAAATGTATTGCTAATGTCAATTTGCCTTAATACAACTTGATTATGTATTGCTATCAACTCATTGAATTAAAGTGTTTGTTTTTACATCTATTTTATAAGGCCCAGAGTATGTTTGATAGTAAAATCACTGCTTGAACAGTTTCTTCAATTCTGACATTCTTCTATACTGTTTCAAGGTCAGAGAGACCTTTCTGCTAAGCAGAAAATATTTACTGGTATAGGATACGTTTTCTTAAAGAAAAGTCAGAACTGCTTACTATGAGCTGTGTTGAGCATATCAATCAAGTGGTTTGAATAACAAAATATAACAAAATGTGAATCACACACAGCCAGATGGAAGCTTTTATCAACTTTAATTGATATAATTATAATTGGTATGCAATATGTCTTACAACCAATGTGAATACAATGACATCAAATATCAAAGAAGTTTTCCATCTTTCCATCTTTAAATGATACCAGCTAACTCGCCCCAAGAGAGAAATCTGGCATTGATCTCTGGGTTAGCATTATTACAATATCAAATAGCACTTTTAAAATCAAAGTTGAAATGGTACATTCATTTGCCAAGAAAAAAAAAAAATTAAAGGCAAAGAAGGTGAATCAACGTGCAAATTAGCATCTGGCCCAACTGCAAAATTCATTTCCTGGATGCAAGAGATTGAACCATGCATACTTGGAAGCAAGATGAAGGGCAAACAGATGATATCAAATCAAAATCAACCCCACAAAGAATCCAGAAGACTGCAGATGGGACAGGCTGGAGGTCTACTGCTATTCATTCTCAGGTATCTATCCTGTTTTCCCTAATCTGTTCTGATTCAAGAGTCTTTGAGACCTGTGTTCTAGGTCAGCCTTTCATCTAGAAATGGAAACCATCGCTGTGACCCCAGGCATGGTCAACCCTGCAGTGATTCAGCTGCATGGAGTAGACCAGAGCTTAGACAGCTGTCTGATGTGGCTAGAACACAACTGTCATTTGACAGAATAAGTAAAAACAACACAGAAGTATCATAGCAAACAAGAAACTGAGATCACTTATTTATCTATGGAATAAACTGTCTATACATATTTTTCTCCAGAAACTGAAAATACCATAGACATGATTTTATTAATCCTCACAACACATCTGTGAGGTAGTATGGGGTGAGGTCAATATGAAAGCATCACCCCCATTTTAGAAATGAAGACAAAGACGTGCAGGGAGGGCAGGAGATTTCACTGGGGCCACAGGAAAAGAAAATAAAGTTGAATCCTGCTTTTCCATCATCTGCCGTTGACGGTCAAGAAGAGGCGGCTTGCCTCCCTCCTGCTCTGACATTCTCTCTCAAGTGTTATGACTAGCCCTATCCATGAGTGGGACATGAGTGTTTAGACCTACTGGAGCCATTTATCTTAGGTAGACCTGAATAGGTGCTCTCCCTGAGGTCAAGGATGTCAATTATCGGCATATATTTCAGGTGTGTCTGTGTGTGTGTCTGTGTGTGTTTTCAGTAACATTTGTAGAATATAGTTGCTAAAATCCTTTGGCCAATTCAAAAGCAGAAAAGATACATTTGGCAAAATAAGGTTCAACCCTTAAATATTTTATACTCACATAACTTAAGGAGTGTTAGAGTCATTTATGGGAAGCTGTTGCCTTGCTGAATACATCTGGTCTAGGCCCACATCCCTCTCTTTGCCACGCACATTTGGAAGCTAATAACAGCAACAGACCCATTAGGTGCCCTTGCACAACAGCAGCTGTCAGTTAAAAAAAAAAATGCCTGCTTGAGTCCATGGTTTATAGAAGGTCATGGTTCCTGGGAAGAGGCTGGTCCCTTACCCCAGTGTTTATGGCAGAGGCAGCATTCAGCAGTGCACTTCTCCAAAGGTGTTTCACATTGTGTAAAAACATTTTTGGCCGATGGAGAAAAAAATATGGAATATCCTGTTTCTATCTGCCTGTCCTTTGCCAAACTGAAAGCCCTATGAAGGGGGTGGGGAAAGAGAGAGAGTTACTCAAGCCAAGCACGGCCAGAAGGGGCACCCTTGGTCATTTGCTGCCCTCCCTTTTCAATTTTTTTTCTGAGAAGGTCCACTTTTTTGGTTGGTGGTGTTTTATTCAATATTCAGAGATATCACAATTTCAGTAAGCCCCTTCCTCATTACCCACTCTGGTTGTAAAATATCTCTGGGGCTTACTCATTCTCCATCCGCACTTGAGAGTTTGAGAAAATTTTTTTTTTCAGAATTACTCCAGTGTGTGGGTTGGCAGGTTGTAAAAAGTGGCACTGCCCCTACTGTCTCTGAGACCAGAGGGGTTTAGAAAAGCAAGGGTGGTTTGCATGTTGGTGCTTTGCCGGGCCACAGCCAGAGACAGGACGAGCTGGAGTCAAGTTCCTGTAAGTCAAACAGCCACGGCAACAAGGTCCAACTTTACAAACAAAATCCATTTTCAAGTTCTTTATGACACTGTAGGACAATATAACTCATTTTGAAGTCAGACCCCATGTTTGTTTTCTACTACATGACATCAGGACATAAGATGCTGCTTGCTAATATCAGCTGTTATGGGAAGACAGAGTTGTAGCCATGAAATAAAGCTCTCTAGGAAGCACACAGAAATAAAAAGGTCACCATACATACCAAGAACAACCCTTCAGCCAATAAACTAAACAGTTTGGAGATAAAAACTTAACACATTATTTCATTTCGTTAAAAATAAAACTTATCCCTAATCTGTGAATGTCTTGTTCTGTCACAGTGGGCATTGTGATAAATCAGGGCTTCTCAATCTCAGCACTGTTGATATTTTGGGGTGGGTGATTCTTTGCTGTTGCAGTTGTACTATGCATGGTAGATCGTTTGGCAGCGTTCCTGGCCTCTGGAATCACCCCCAAGTCATGACAACGAAAAATGTCACCAGACATTTTTGAATGCCCCTAGCGTGGAGGCAGGGGGCAAAATCACCTCCTGGTTGAGAATGATTGCCATAAGTGGATGCCTATGAAGAGGAACAATTCGTTCTCAAAATTTGCTGTGCAGGATTTTAAGCCTATATACCCAGGGGTGCTCATTTATTAAAGGGAAGAATTAGTAAGTGTATGGGAAGAATAAACAAATTAATTATAGTCTGTTTCCTATGAAAATGCCTCATTGAGTAATTGAAGATGGACTCGTGCCTCTTTTTTGTTTTGTTTTTAAACAGGTTTACAGCCATTATCCAACAGACAGTAAAGCAGCGGACCAGTTGCTGTGTGGGTATAAAGCCAAGCGTCTCCGGCCTCCTCCAAGCTGTGGATGTCTCTGGCCATTATCGGTAGCTGATTCCCACTTGCCCTAATGAGGTACTCAGTGCAGGTTAGCCTCCTTCCCCCACCACTTCTTTTCCACTTCCCCACACTGTAAATGCCTCTCCCTTTCTCTATGTAACTCAGCTCATCTCATAGCCCTTTTCTTTGGGAATGCAACTCTGCTGATCGCTTGTGGGCTGGGATCCCAGCTGCCTTTTGAACAGAGCAGACATCCTTTACAGAGACAGGTGGCCTGGAGGGGAGAACAACCAGGCGCACACTGAGATCCCGTGGCAACCTGCTTTCTGCCTCTCAACCTGCCGGCCTCCTCCAGGGCACTCCCCATTTTCATCCTTCATTAATTAGGCAGCTAAGAAGCTGTTTTCCTGCTTGCAGAGCCAATCAGGCAGCATCCTGTCAGAAACAACCAGATAAACAGAGATTAAAAAGGTATCTGAGAAAAGCCTGCTCTCTCCTGCGCAGGGTGAAATCCTCATAAAGCTCATTTCCTTTCCCCTCATTGATATTTAATGTAATTTCCTAAATAGAAGTTTAAGAAATAACACAAACAACATGTTCCCCTGAAAGTAATCCCTGACAAAACAATCCAAATCCTCTTCCTCGGTCCTTCTCAAAGTGGGTCCTGAAGTGGGAAAAGAAGCCTCCACCAAGGTGGTCTGGCCTGGCTGGTGCAAGCCCGGCCCATTTCAGCTGCAAATCAGCCTCCACTCACCTTTAAATAATGGTTCTTTTTGTACCAGAAAGGGGAAGTTGTAGCAGCCAGAGAGGGAGGAAAACAAAAACAACCATACCAACAAAACAGGGCTTAAGATTGTCGTTCAATGCGCATCAGGTAAGTATTAATTCTACTGGATAAGCACTTATAAATAAAGAACAGTCAATCCTCATCCTGGGCCATATTCCGTTGTTAGGAGTCATCGTACAGAGGGTTGTTGTAGTTTCCCCAGGACCCGTAGTCGTGGTCATCCAAAAGCCTTCCATAGGAGGAATGCCTGGTGGAGAAACAGAAGAGGGCTGTGATTACCTGGAAAAGTTGCTCATCTGAGGACAGCCTAATGCCCTGCACGGAACTGGGGACACTTATAGGGCCAAGGAGAGGGAAGTGTGTGATGCTCTCACTAGGACAACAGACCCAGCCACTGTGGAGGCCCTGGTCTACCAAACAGCCTGTCAGTGACGACTCTTCCTGCTAGGATCCCGACTGGCACCTTCGGTTGGGATCATCTGAGTCCTTGCCATCTCCTGCATCTCCAGTGCTGGGGAAGGAAGTGGAGGCCCCATTTCCATGGTAATTTAAGAAGAAAGGATGGGAAGGGAAGCTTGCATTCCCAACATCCTGACTTAGGTTCTGGGCTTAATTCTCCCTGAAATAATGATGACACAACCACAACCACTGTTGCTATCACCACCTCTCCTGACATTTATATTGTCTTATAATTTACTAAATGCTTCTCTATTTAGTTTTTACTGGATCCTCAAAATGAAGCCATGGGCAGGTATAGTTTATACTTATTTCTCTGAAAAGGAAAATGGGGCTCAGAGATGTTAATTGAAGTGCCCAAAGTCATCCAACTGAGCTGTTAGCCAAATCCCCATCTCCTGTATCTAAATCCAGCGCTCAGAGCTCAAGTTCCCACAGTCTAATTAGCACTCTAGTTGAATGGCACTATGGGGTAAGCAGAATTTGGTATATAATTGTGAGACCCTCTCTCATGATTAATAATATATCTATAAGAAACTGAAATCAGATTGTCATCATTCTTCTGTTCAAAAGCTTTGAATGGCTCCTCACCTCAGAGTAAAAGCCAAGTTATTAAAATGCCTTGCAAAGCCCCATGGGGTCTGACCTCAGCTACTTCTCTGAGCATATCAGCCCCTATTATATCACCCTTGCTCCCTCTGCTACAGCCAAACTGGTCTCCTTCTCTTCACTTTCATGCCTGACAGAGCTTGCCTCAGTGCCTTTGCAGTGACTATTCCCTTGGCTTGGAACAATTGTCCTCCAGATCTCCACGCAGCTCATTCTCTCATTTTCTTCAAGTCTTTGCTTAAATGTCACCTTCTCAATGAGGCCTTCCTTAACAACTTGACATGGTTTGGCTGTGTCCCCACCCAAATCTCATCTTGAATCATAACTCCCACAATTCCCACATATCGTAGGAAGAACCTTGTTGGAGGTGGTTGAATTATGGGGGCGGGTCTTTCCTGTGCTGTTCTCATGATAGTGAATGAGTCTCCTGAGATCTGATGGTTCTATAAGGGGTGGTTTCCCTGAACAAGCTTCCTTTTTTTTTTTTTGCCAGCCACCATCCATGTAAGTCGTGACTTGCTCCTCCTTGCTTTCCACCATGATTGTGATGCTTCCCCAGCCACGTGGAACTGTAAGTCCAATTAAACTTCTTTCTTTTATAAATTGCTCAGTCTTGGGTATGTTTATCAGAAGCATGAAAACAGACTAATACACAATTCAAAATTTTAACCCCCACTCCCAGACTCCTAGCTTAATATTTCTCACAGTACTCATCACCTTCTAACACACTATATAATTTACTTATTTGTTATTGCCTCTCTTCCGTAACTAGACTAAGACCTCCATGTAGGTATGAATTATTTGCCTGTTGTGTTTATTCTTGGCTATAACTCCAGTACCTAGAAGAATATATGACAGATAGTAAGTCCTCAATACGTGTTTATGAAAGAAACAGTGATTGAAAAAAATAAATCCAGAGTTCCCCCCAAAACTGATCTGTTCATAAGATGGGAGATTCCTGGAAAGATATGATCATTTTAAGGCTAAAACTAATGGCAGGATTAGAAGAACATCACAAAATGAGATTTGATACCTCTAAGGCTGGTGCTAGCATATGAATTATTATGGCTTGCCACTGGCAGTCATGCATGCTAGATACAGTTCAAAAAATGCCCACTTCCACTAATTTTTATTTCAGCTAGATATGAAAATTAAACAAAATGAAAACAATCTGAGAGGTGCAAAAAGCATTTGCTAAACTTATATCTGTGGCTAAAATAATTGCTATTGCTCTTTTGAAGCTTATTTACATCTGCCAGGTATTTCCAAAAAGATGATTTTGTGTGTGTGTGTGCAAAGATCTAGGCCTTTGCTGTGCTCATTTCAAACTCTTAGCCTTCAAAATTATGATTTATGTCCTGAAGGCTGACTCAGCTGACCTAATCTATATACCTGGAAACCTGAAGATGTTCCACAATTTACTTTGCCTTCCCTAAAGGCTCACGTTCATTTCTGTGGGTATCAGAAGGAAAAAGACTACCAATAGCAACCCAGAAACACCACTGCTTTTTTGATCTATAGAAATAAGGGAGGTAGTTTTGATAAACAAAGGTCATGGGCTGTCTATGGCCAACACTCTCCCCAAATTTAAACCCTCCAGTTCCAATCGAATTCTTTAACGGAATGGTTGAGAAATGGAAGCTGTAGAATCAAGAAGTTAAAATCTGGTGACTACAGCACTGGAGCCCTGCCTAAATTTCAGCATGACTTACTGCTGCAAGCCTGGCAAACATCTACTTAATAAACATGCTCCTTTATTGATAAGGTATTCTGCTTCACCTTTGTATGGTAATTGAACTTCTCATGGAATTTTTATCCCTATCATATAATTTTATTCCCATAAAATGTGAATTTGGTCTATAAATGTATGTCCTTGAGTAAATTTTTAACCCACTGTTTCTTCATCTATAAAATGGAGAAACTTTAAAAAAAATTGCTTTAAGATTGTTAGGAGGATTAAATAAGGTAATACATATAAAAGACCTGCCACATAGTAAATGTGCAATGAATGTTGGCCAATATGTTTTTTAATTTTTAATATAATAAATCTTATACAAGCACATGGTAAATCTGCCAAATAGTAAAAAATGTCATTGAATGAAAAGTGAACCTCCCTCCACTAGGAACTCTTGAAACTATACACCAGGTATAGTTTAAAGCTAGTTTCTTACATGATTGTTATTGTATTTGAATTTTTTAAATTTATTATTATGTTGGAATGGGGGTTAGATTAAAAATCTCTGGCTGTCAGGTTTTATTGGCTATGGTTATTTTAGGCAAGACTATTTGGTTAATGCTATATCTGAATTTCCTATATTGTAAGACACATCTCTTATACAAACATTAGTAAAATAAGGGAAAAAGACTGGTCTTTATTTTATTATTATTATTATTATTTGCCTTACCATTGAAAAAACAGTGAGTTGAATAAAATTCTGATAAGTGAGGAGAGAGATGCAAGAGATATGGATGAACCAAAATTGGGAATGTACTGACCCATGGGGCTTATTTACCACATTAACGAGCTTAAACAGGAAACACTGGGTGTGCTGGGATTCCAGCCAGGCTTGGATAAATCGGATAGTATTGTTGTAAGAGTAAGGCAAATACACTTTTTTTTTGGTATGTGTGATAAGAGGACAATAATTAGTGAGCATGTTACAGTTTCTCTCTAGGTCAGAACTTCTTAAATTCTGGTACATTTTGGATGGAAATGGGAGGTTTTCAGATTGGCATTTGTAGAGAGTATGAGGTAAAAAAAAAACAAAAAACAAAAAAACAACCAAAGACCAAAAAACAAAGCAACTCCCATTCCCAAGATTAGGAAAGTGAGACCCAAGGAATTTAGACGACTTTGTCAATGCTATTTAATGGCAGAGCTGCTACGGAAACCAAGGTCTCTTTGTTTGCTTTATAAGGCAACATTGCTTTATCTAATTTCAACTGAACAGTGATCTGTATGAATGATGGCATTGTCAGGTCAAAGCAATTTTATTTACTAAATGTCTTAATAAAGACTGGCACCGATCCAACAGAGCCATGTTTTCTCTTTGCTGTGTCTTGGTTCCTCTTAGATGGTAAACTTCTTGAGGGCAGACTATGTCATACTTTTCTTCTAACTACCTGAACACTTAATAGGTTGCTCTTGATATAATGGTTATTTTATAAATATTTGGTGATAACTGTTTATATCCAGCAGCATAAATAGTGTATACAGAGTGTCTGTGGGGTTTGGCTAATACCAGCTGGGATTCATAAGGCCTATGGCAATTCATTGTATAGTATAACTGGAAAAATGAAAACATCCCATAAGGAAGACCGATGGTCAAAGCTACTCTTTTGACTTTTAACACAGGAAGGAAGGAGAATTATGGCTGGACTAGCAGGTGATGATGTGGCTTTAAAGCCCTTAGCACAGTGCTCACAGTCCCTGTTAATCAATGGCACTGTGCTTATTGTCAATGTGATTCTACTGTATTGTATGCTGCAGTAAGCAAACTAAAACCCTAGGGGGTAAAATGAGGAATGATTTCTTTTAAACTCTTCCCTCATTGCTCTCTTTCTTTAGTGGCTTTGCTCTAATAGAAAGCAGCACTCCCCACTCCCTGTCCTTACTTGGTAACCCCTTGTTGGTGACAAATGGTAAATGATGTGGTGACATTGGTGGTTTGAGGCCTTCTCCAATACTGCAAAATGGTACCTATTTAAAGATAACTGTAGCATCAATACTTAATGGAACTCTATTGTCTCTGTAAATGAGTGAAGTGTCCCTTTTCTTGTGTTGAAACAAATATATTTTAGAAAACACCCTGTCCTTTGTAATGGTCAGCCCCAGTTCTGCACAAGTCTCCACCGTTACTTCTGACTATGCCCCACCAAGCCCTCTCCTCTTTAGTCAAGTGAGTCTTGCCATTCAATCATTAGCGTTTACCATGTGCTAAGGATATGAAGAAATACAGAGGGATACAAAGATGATTAAGACATGGCTTAGTGCTGGCAAAATGCAGCTGAACTTGCAGTTCATTAGCCATTAGTAGTTAAGCCTTAGACTCTTATCATCCATTAGCAAAACTGTTTGTTTGATGCAGCTGTCACTGTCTCCTTTTTATTATTTTCATCATTTCCTCTTTCTTTGTGATTGTGATTTCCTGCCTGGCTTCTTTAAGTATTCAATGAAAACTTAGCATCTATCAGGCCCTATTCCAGCACCTTAACAAACTGAAAAGATCAAAATCCCTATCCTCAGGGAGATTACATTCTAGGTGGGGAGACACAATAAATAATATACAAATAATAATATGGTGGATGTTACCAAGTCCGTGGAGAAAATAAATAGAAGTGGGGTGGTGAGGAATTCCCAGTGGGAGATGGGGACTGTAATTTTGAATACGGTGATCAGGGAAGGTCTCACTAAGACATCTTTTGAGCCCACATATAGAGGAGATGAAGGATGAGCCACGTGGATGACTGAGGGATACCACATAGACAGAGGGAGCAGCAAGCACAGAGGCCCTGAGGCAAGAGCAAACAATATATCCTGCTGGTAGTTACTGAGCCATAAGAGAAAAAAACTAAACTTTGTATGCTGGAATGATTTTAGATTTAGAGAAAGTTGTAAAGATAGTACAAAGATTTCCCGTATACCCTTCACCCAACTTCCACTAATGATATATAATTATTGTACATTTGACAAAACTAAGAAACTAATATTGTGAGCCACAATTTTGAGGCTAAGAAAATTGCAATCATTACAATGTATTTTGTTCACTCAAAGTTACAATAGCAAGTTAGTGGCAGAGTGCGTATTACAACTCAGGAATCCTATCAGTTCCATCTTTCCAACAAAAATGTCACAGATGGGAACATTTCCAAACATTTATTTCCAGACTCTGGGTTTCTTTTAAAAAGCTATTAACTTTCAAACATATCTTGAAATGATTACCTCTGCTTTGAAGGGGCAGGTCAAATTTGTTTATTTAAGAAATTATCACCAGATGCCATACTATTGGCAGACAATCGTCACACAAAAGATCTACACATTGGCCTATCTGCTTATTTGTAAACTAGTTCAGTGTCACGACGTAGCTAGTAAAATTCTGTGTGGTTTAACAGATTCCCACGGCTTTCCGTTCCCCAAATCCTTGTTCTTTCTGATTAGGAGTAAACAAATGTTATTGCTGTACCCCCAGACTTTCTTACACAGACTAATTAACATTCATCCAGTAAGTGTTCATTAAGCAACTACTATACGTCAGGTACTGCTAGAGACTTTATATTGTTCTGGTGGAGGAAACTGGCAGAGAATGCACTGATTCCAGTACAGGGAAGCACATGGTACAAGGGAAGCATGCACAGCAGGGAACTCAGGATGGAGAAGTGAGAGAAGGCTTCCCAGAGGAGGGTCTCTCTTGGGCTGGGCAACTTGCAATTAGCCAGATAAGAAAGGGGTGAACCAAACACCTCTAATAGAGGGATCAGCATGTTCAAAATTACAAAGGCAATATATTTGAAACAGGGCAACATGTCTGAAATATGTATGAAACAATAGGGCAATCTATTTGGGAAGCTCTACAGCAAAACGTGTTTGGAGTATTAGAAGGGGTAAAGCAGGGTTGTTCAAAGGGTGATCCTTGGACCAGCAGCACTGGCATCACCTGTGAGCTAGTGAGAAATGTAAATGCAAGGGCCCCACCTGGACCTACTGAATCAAAATCTGTGGGGATGAGACCCAGGAAATTGTGTTTTTAATAAGCTCTTCCATTGATTCTTACACACATTAAAGTTTAAGAACCACTGAGGGAGAAAATTGAGTAAACAAGACCTACAGAACTCCAAAAGGTGATCTGAAAAAGTCAACTGTGTATAACAAATTCTAGGAGATCTTGGCCTTTATGGCTGGCTGGGCCTACTCCAACAGCCCAGAGGAATCCAGTTGTACAAAATACAGTCACTAGAAGACATAAAAATAGGGGCTTCTAACAAGACGCCTTAAAAGACAGACCCTGTTGTGTCTATACATTAAGATTGTGTTTATTTTTGTGAGGAGAACAGCCCATGTAGTCTGTCCGGGTCACTAGCACATCTAATTATAGCAATATCCACATCACTGGTCTTAGCTGATACAGTCTCCTGTGCAGGGAGATTATCTCTTGGCTGAACAGTTTTGAGCCAATTTAAATAAATCAAAACCAGCTTACCTCATTCTTCAATCATCACTAATTAAAGACACTGTTCTGGAAAAGGCAGGCAAGGCCTTTGCTTTCTTTTAAAGTTGCAAACAAGCCCTGGCATAAAGACTGTTCAGAGATGGTCTCCATTTATAAATGTGTAACATGGATATAACTTTGCAGGCATTTCAGAACAGCACCAATGAAACTGTCAAACTGGAACATGGAAGCCCGCCACATCAATACACAATTAGGAAATGAGCTGCTGTGCCATCTTCCTCCTCCTCCTCTCCCCTCTCCTTTGAATTCCTTGTGCCTATGGAATGAAAATGGTAAGATGAAGACTGTGCTCCCAATCTCACAGCCTATATGTTGGTGGCTACCACTTTACTGAGTCCTTACTTGCTAAGCACTGTTCTCACAACTACAGCAGTAACAGTAGTTATTTTAGCTCACAGAAGTTTCTTATTATCCACCTTCTGAAGCCTGATTCTGTGAGTTTCAACAGCCGAATTTACCAAGCAGAAGAAAGGATATCAGAGGTCGAAGATCAACTCAATGAAATAAAACAAGAAGACAAGATGAGAGAAAAAAGGGTAAAAAGGAATGAACAAAGTCTCCAAGGAATATGGGACTATGTGAAAAGACCTAATCTACGTTTGATAGGTGTACCTGAATGTGACGAAGAGAATGAATCCAAGCTGGAAAATACTCTTCAGGATATTATCCAGGAAAACTTCCCCAACCTAGCAAGGCAGGCCAATATTCAAATCCAGGAAATACAGAGAACACCACAAAGATATTCCTCAAGAAGAGCAACCCCA
>PVKP010023763.1:24250-35980 GCA_004027715.1 Plecturocebus donacophilus | reverse complement strand
AAGGCAGATACACAGCTAAAAGTAAGATCACAATGCCTGTAAATAGACAAAGGTGTCCCATGCCTCTAGGTTTGGACAAGAAATCTTTTTCCACCTCCCGGGTTCAAGCAATTCTCCTGCCTCAGCTTCCCAAGTAGCTGGGATTACAGGCATTTGCCACCATGCCTGGCTAACTGTTGTATTTTTAGTAGAGATGGGGTTTCACCATCTTGGCCAGGATGGTTTTGATCTCTTGACCTCGTGATCCACCCGCCTCGGCCTCCCAAACTGCTGGGATTATAGGCATGCGCCACTGTGCCCAGCCTTGGACAGGAAATCTCTTTTATTAATTATTATTATTATTATTTTGAGACAGTCTCACTCTGTCGCCCAGGCTGGAGTGGAACGTCATGAACTCAGCTCACTGCAACCTCTGCCTCCCAGGTTGAAGCAATTCTCCTGCCTCAGCCTCCTGAGTAGATGGGATTACAGGCACCTGCCACCACACCCAGCTAAGTTTTATATTTTTAGTAGAGACGGGTTTCATTAAGTTGCCCAGGCTGGTCTTGAACTCCTGACCTCAGGTGATCTGCCCACCTTGGCCTCCCAAAGTGCTGGGATTACAGGCAGGAACCACCACACCCCGCCCTTTTTAAAATTAATTTTATCTTGGACATACACAAACCTCATTAGGCTCTATTCTCAAGATGTATATTGATGCTCAAGATTTATATATGAATGGAGGGAAGTATTTTCAAATTTTACTCCTAATTCAAGAATTTCCTAAAGTACTATTCGACTCTGACCAAAAAAGTTCTGTCATGCCATGTAAAAGACAAAGCACAAACAGCACCAGTGCAAAGTTAACTTCCGCATTCAGGCGCTTTCAGTAGAATCACTCACAGATCAGAAGTACGAGAAGTAATAAGGCCCTTAATACTATATCATAGGACAAGAACTCAACTATTAATAGTTTTCTGAGAAGGCAAGCATGTCAGGAAGTCACCTTCTTTATCTTCCAATTTACATGTATAAAAGAGTATGTTCAGGCCAGGCGCTGTGGCTCACGCCTGTAATCCCAGCTCTTAGGGAGGCAGAGGTGGGAGGATAGCTTGAGCCCAGGAGTTCGAGACCTGCCTGGGCAATATAGCGAGACCCCGTTCTCCACAAAAAGGAAAAAACAAAAAGACAAAAAAAAAAAATAAAAATAAAATAAAAAAGAGTATGTTCTCTGTAAAATACTATACATTTTCATCTAGGCACGGTGGCTCATGCCTGTAATCCCAGCACGTTGGGAGGCAGAAGTGGATGGATCACGTGAGGTCAGGAGTTCAAGACCAGCCTGGCCAACACGGTAAAACCCCGTCTCTTCTAAAAATATGAAAATTAGCTGGGCGTGGTGGCGTATGCCTGTAGTCCCAGCTACTCGGAAGGCTGAGGTACGAGAATCACTTGAACCTGGGAGACAGAGGTTGTAGTGAGCTGAGACAGTGAGACTGCACTCCAGCCTGGGTGACAGAGGGACACTCCGTCTCAAAAAAAAAAAAAAGAGTACGTTCTTTGTAAAATACTACAAACTTTTTAAAAGAGAGAGAAAATGCTGCATTTTTCTAACCTTCCATTGGTAATTCCATTTCTATTACTTCATTGCTTGTGGAAGAAGGGTGGTTTCCTGAAAGGAAAATAAATAATACATAACAAAAGGAGAAATACAAAAATGAAAAAAGAAATCATTGAATACAATGCTAATAATTCAAGACCCACACAGGAGTACACATGAAATACTTCTACCCCTTGAAATAAAACTAGCCGGGTGCGGTGGCTCACACCTGTAATCCCAGCACTTTGGGAGGCAGAGGCAAGCAGATCATCTGAGGTCAGCAGTTCGAGACCAGCCTGGCCAACATGGTAAAACACTGTCTCTACTAAAAATGAAAAAATTAGCTGGGCGTGGTGGCAGACGCCTGTAATCCCAGCTACTCGGGAGACTGAGGGGAGGCAGAGGCTGCAGTGAGCTGAGATCGCACCACTGCCCTCCAGCCTGGGCGACACAGTGAGACTCCATCTCAAAAAATATATAAATAAATAAATAAACCTCAAACAAATTATCCTTTTACTTTTTTATTATTTTATTTTGGAAAATCTGAAACATACCAAAGCACAAAGATCATACAGTGAAGCCCCCATGACCAACCCATATAACCCTGTTTTTTTTTTTTTTTTTGAGACAGAGTCTAGCTCTGTTGTCCAGGCTGGAGTGCAGTGTGGCGCCATCTCAGTTCACTGCAACGTCTGCCTTCTGGGTTCAAGCCATTCTTCTGCCTCAGCCTCCCCAGTAGCAGGGACTGCAGGTGCCCACCACCATGCCTGGCTAATTTTTCTATTTTTATTAGAGACAGGGTTTCACCATATTGGCCAGGCTGGTCTCAAACTCCTGACCTTGTGATCCGCCCGCCTCGACCTCCCAAATTGCTGGGATTACAGGCGTGAGCCATGGCGCCCGACCATAACCCTGTTTTATCTGTACCCACCACACCCCCATGCCCACTGGTTATGTAAAGTTCCAGCGGTCATAGAATTCCACATGGTAATACCATAGAATGAATAAGACATAAGGCCTCTCTTCCTTTTGCGTCACCACGATATCATGATTACCCCCAACATTAACAATAGCTCTTCCTCCCCATCTGATATCTAGTCATTGTTCAAATTTCCCCAGCTATCTCGTATTTTATTTACTTGAGACAGGGTCTCACTGCGTCACCCAGGTTAGGATGCAGTGGCGTGATCTTGGCTCACCGCAACCTTCCTCTCCTGGCCTCAAAAGAGTTTCCCACCTCAGCTTCCCAGGTAGCTGGGACTACAGGCATGCACCACTGAATGTGACTAATTTTTTTGGCAGGGGGACAGAATCTTGTTCTGTCGCCCAGGCTGGAGTGCAGTGGCACGATCTCAGCTCACTGCAACCTCCGCCTTCCAGGTTCAAGCAATTCTCCTGCCTCAGCCTCCCAAGTAGCTGGGACTACAGGTGTGTGTCACCATGCCCGGCTAATTTTTGTATTTTTAGTAGAGACGGGGTTTCACCATGTTGGCCAGGCTGGCCTCGAACTCCTGACCTCGTGATCTACCCTCCTCGGCCTCCCAAAGTGCTGAGATTATAGGTGTGAGCCACCGTGCCTGGCCACAATGTTAACATTTTACCCCATTCCCTTGATCCTTGGCATTTCTTTCCCTTCCTCCTTCTGCCCTCCCCTCCCCTCCATTAGACATCTATACGGGTATATATATACATACTTTTTCATATTTTTCCTGAACCATTTGAGGGAAAGTTACATACGTCATAGTCCTTGATCTCTAAATACTTGAGTGACTATTTCCCAAGAATAGGGACAGTCCTTTACACCATCACAACAAAGCTTTAAAAACCAGGACATGTAGCCATGAGACAACATGTTGATGCATTTTATCATGGCTATGCCAGTTTCCTCAGCTGACCCAAATGTCCTTTAGAGCTTTACTCTTTTCAGTACAGGATTCAGTTTAGGGCCAGGTGGTTTTTCTAATTGTTGTGTCTTTTAAATCTCCTTTAATCAGGGACAGTTCCATAGTCTGTTTTTGTGTTTTATAACATTTATTTATTTATTTATTTATTTATTTTGAGATGGAGTCTCACTCTGTCGCCCAGGCTGGAATGCAGTGGTGCAATCCCAGCTCACTGCAACCTCCGTCTCCCGGGTTCAAGCGATTCTCCTGCCTCAGACTCCTGAGTAGCTGGGACTACAGGTGCATGCCACCACGCCCAGCTAATTTTTGTATTTTTAGTAGAGACTGGGTTTCACCATATCGGTCAGGCTGGTCTTGAACTCCTGACCTCAGGATCCGCCCACCTTGGCCTCCCAAAGTGCTGGGATTACAGGCGTCAGCCACTGTGCCAACATTGATATTTTTATGACTAGAAATCCCCTCCTCGGCCGGGCATCGTGGCTGATGCCTGTAATCCCAGCACTTTGGGAGGCCAAGGCAGGCAGGTCACTATCACTTGAGGTCAGGAGTTTGAGACCAGCCTGGGCAACATGATGTGACCCCTTCTCTACAAAAAATACAAAAATTAGCCTGGTGTGGTGGCACATGCCTATAGTCTCAGCTATTCTTGAGGCTGAGGCAGGAGAATCCCTTGAACCTGGGAGGTGGAGGTTGCAGTGAGCCAA
Source organism: Plecturocebus donacophilus (assembly GCA_004027715.1). NCBI lineage: Eukaryota > Metazoa > Chordata > Mammalia > Primates > Pitheciidae > Plecturocebus > Plecturocebus donacophilus. The sequence continues at coordinate 31,793 of PVKP010023763.1, read as the reverse complement.
GATTGCGTCACTGCACTCCAGCCTGGGCAACAGTGCAAGACTCTGTCTCAAAACAAACAAACAAACAAACAAACAAAAACCCACCAAAACCAATTCATTTCTCTGAGCTTCTCCCATTCTGGATTTTATCGACTGCATCCTTGCGATGGTGTTTTCATATGTGTCTGTATTCTCTGTACCTCCTAAAAATTGCTGGTTAGATTTAAAGGCTGGATCAGACTTAGGTCTGAATTTTTTTTTTTTTTTTTGAGACACAGTCTCACTCCAGCACCCAGGCTGCAGTGCAGTGGTGTGATCATAGCTTACTGCCGCCTTGACCTCCCAAGCTCAAGCAATCTTCCCTCCCCAGCCTCCCAAGTAGCTGGGGCTGCAGGCATGTGCCACCACGCCCGGCTAGTTTTTGTGTTTTTTGTAGAGACAGGGTCTCATCATGTTTACCAGGCTGGTTTTGAACTCCTCGGCTCAAGTGATCCTGCTGCGTTGGCCTCCCAAAGTGCTGGGATTACAGGTGTGAGCCACTGTACCCGGGCTTTTTTTTTTTTTTGAGACAGGGTCTCGCTCTGTCGCCCAAGCTGAAGTGCAGTGGTGTGATCATGGCTCACTGCAGCCTCATACTCCTGGGCTCAAATGATCCTCCCACCCCAGCCTCCACATTAGCTGGAACTACAGCCACATGCCACCACACTCAGATAATTTTAACATTTTTATAGAAACAAGGTCTCGCTATGTTGTCCAAGCTGGTCTTGAACTCCTGGCCTCAAGCCATCCTCCTGCCTTGGCCTCCCAAAGTGTCACAATTTCTGGCTGAAGCCCCTGCCTCCAGGCCCAAGATTCTTTAAATGAAAAAAAGGGGAGGGGGAGGGGAATCTAGCATATATTTTATTTGCTAAGTAAAAGACTAAATCCAAATAAATTTGGGGTTTTATTATCATGACTCTAACTGTACTATAAAATTATTAAACAACATTTGTCTGTCAACAACAGAAAAAAAATTCACGCACACATTTCATTTCTGCTTTTCTTGTATTTTTCCCCTCAAGGTGATGTGCAGACATGCACATTCAGATTCCACTGTGAACTGCTTTTTGTTTGTTTGTTTTTGAGACAGGGTCTCACTCTGTTGCCCAGGCTGGAGTGCAGTGGCGCAATCTCAGTTCACTGCAACCTCCACCTCCCGGGTTCGAGCAATCCTCCTGCCTCAGCCTCCCAAATAGTTGGGACTACATGTACCCACCACCATGCCCAGGTCATTTTTGTATTTTTAGTGGAGAAGGGGTTTTGCCATCTTTCCTAGGGTGGTCTTGAACTTCCCACCTCGGCCTCCCAAAGTGGTGGGATTTACAGGCATGAGCCACCTCACCCAGCAGGAATTGAGGGTCTGTGCCCAAATAGAGGGGTGGAATCTCATTAGAAGTCTGCAGAGGCCGGGTGCCGTAGCTCACACCTTAGCACTTTGGGAGGCCGAGGCAGGTGGATTGTTTGAGCTCACGAGTTTGAAACCAGCCTGAGCAACATAGTGAAACCCTGTCTCTGAAAAAAAAAAAAAATACAAAAAATTAGCTGAGCATAGTGGTGTGCTCCTGTGGTCTCAGCTACTCAGGAGGCTGAGGTGGGAGGATGGCTTGAGCCCAGGAGGCGGAGGTTGCAGTGAGCTCAGATCGTGCCACTGCACTCCAGCCTGGGTAACAGAGCCAGACCTTATCTAAAAAAAAAAAAACAAAAACAAAAACCAAGCACATGCTGGGCTCAGGCAGGATCCTGGGTCTTTGGGTGGAGGACCCAGCCATGTTTGAAGTGTGTACACATGGCAGGAATCATCTGCTGCTGCTCGCCGAGCTTCTCTGATGTCAAAGAAGCTACTATTATTCGTACAAAGATTTGAGTTTCTTGGCTCTAAGCGCCACCTCTTTTAACTTTTAATATTTTCTCAGTAACAGAGGGGAAAGGCTGGCCACCAGGAGAAGAATAACGGGGAAGTAGATCGGAGCACATAAAATAAGAATATTTAATAAACAAACTCAAGTAAAATGCATCCTGAAGTACCTTTACATTCACACACGTAAGAGTATATGGACTTAAGTGGGTGCGGTGGCTCATGCCTGTAATCCCAGCACTTTGGGAGGCCGAGGCAGGAGGATCACTTGAGGCCAGGAGTTCGAGACCAGCCTGGCCAACATGGTGAAGCCCTGTCTCTACTAAAAATACAAAAATTAGCTAGGTATGGTGGTGCAGGCCTGTAATCCCAGCTACTCAGGAGGCTGAGGCAGAAGAATCGCTTGAGTCCAGGAGGCGGAGGTTGCAGTGAGTGGAAATTGCGCACTGCCCTCCAGCTTGGGCAACAGTGTTGAGATTCACTCGCGGTGGCTGGCAAAGTATTAGGGACATATTAGGGAAAGTTAAAGATTAGTCTCAAACCTTTTGGAAGGCCGAAAGGTTTTACTGGGACAGGCTGAAGGCAGTCGGTTCATTACATTAGCATAGGAAAAAGAGAGGATGAGAGGCTTTCCCGGTTAAGCCTGTTTATCCCACATCCCTTTGTCTCTACTCTGTTTCCTCACGTAAACTTTGTGCTGATGGCCCTCTTAGGGGGAGGCCAAAGGGCAATTACCCATTAATGGTGCTTTCTCTGGGCCCCAGAACCAAAAGCTTTTATCATTAGTAAAACCCCTCTTTAAGCATGTTAGTTATCCACAAGCGTGTTGAGTTAGAACCTCTGTTATTAAATCCATCCTGAATAAATGTGAGGATGGACAGGGGTCTTGGTGGGTTGGCTGCATTTGCCCTCTGAAAGCAGCTGACGAGCATCTCTAGCCCACCTGAATCACTGAAATAGGTGTGAGAGTGTATGCATTCACCCATCATTGAGTCAGGGTCTGCGGGACAGACCTTCGCAGGCGGTGATCAATGTCTCACAACAGAGTGAGATTCTGACTCAAAAAAGAAAGAGAGTATATGGATTTAGGCCAGGGGTGGTGGCTCATGCCTATAATCTCACCATTTCTGGAGGCCAAGTCTAAAGGACTACTTGAGCCCAGGAGTTAGAGGCCAGCCTGGGCAACAAAGTGACACCTCATCTCTATAAAAAACAAACAAAAGAATACATGGATTTAGGATACATAAAATCTATTTTATAACTGTAGGATTATTCACTCTAAATGGTAGTATGCTAGATCCTAGGCAAACAAACGCAGGTGTTTGCCTGTTTTTTAGACAGGTAGTAATTAAAATCTTCCATCCCGAATAATTTTTGGGGAAGAAAAGTGTTATCAAACAGTATTACCTTGCATGTTATATTGATTGTAATTAGGATCTTCTGATTCTTTCTTGACTGAGACAGCTTCTGTTTTCGGGGAAATGCCTTGGGATGCAATGGAAATTATAAAATTGTATGTTAGGTTAAGCTTGCCAACAGAGAAACGTAACTAGCTAATATAGGTTGATTAATACATTACAATCAGCAAAAGAACTTGAAGTTCATTCACTATGAACAAATTTGACCTCTTGATACAAAAATAGAAATGCTATAAATATACATATACAAAACATACATTTATGTATTTATGTATATTTATATAAAAATAATATCAATTGTAAAATCAATAGCAAAGGAACGAAAGAAGGAGGGGGCTGGACATGGTGGCTCACACCTGTGATCCCAGCACTTTGGGAGGCTGAGGCAGGCGGCTCATTTGAGGTCAGGAGTTCGAGACCGGCCTGGCCAATATGGTGAAACCCCGTCTCTACTAAAAATACGAAAATTAACCAGGAGCGGTAGTATGTGTCTGAAGTCTCAGCTACTTGGGAAGCTGAGGCAGAAGAATCACATGAACCGAGCGGCGGAGGTTGCAGTGAGCTGAGACCGAGCCATTGCACTCCAGCCTGAGTGACAGAGTGACTTGGTCTCAAAAAAAAAAGGGGCAGGGGAAGGAGGGAGATGAGGATGAAGGAAGACATCATGAAGATGGGAGAGCTTAGTCCTGGTTCTAGTCCTAGTTTTGGGAGATTTTCCCCTTCAAGGTGGCTAAATATCTACATGCATTTACATGAAATGGTGTGAATATTCTTGTCATGGAGCCTGAACTGGCATGTATAATCTTTTTTTTTTTTTAGACAGAGTCTCACTCTGTCGCCCAGGCTGGAGTATAGTGGCATGATCTTGGCTCACTGCAACATCCGCCTCCCAGGTTCAAGCGATCCTCCTGCCTAAGCCTCCCAAGTGGCTGAGACCACAGCCCATGCCACCTCAGCCTTCCAAGTAGCTGGGATTACAGGTGAACGCCACCACACCCGGCTAATTTTTGTGTTTTTAGTAGAGACAAGGTTTCAGCACGTTGGCCAGCCTGGTCTCAAACTCCTGACCTCAGCTTATCCACCCACCTTGGCCTCCCAAATTGCTGGGATTACAGGCGTGAGCCACCATACCCAGCCTCATCTACCCAGTTTGTACAAGGAGCCTGTGGCTTGGGGTTTTTTTTAAATTCTCCATGACCAGGTAAGACATAGGCAGAACATATCTGAGCTCTGAAAACATCTAAGACTAAAATGAAGTGGGCAAGAGTTTGAGGCCTGTCATGTCAGAAGCGAGAGTAAGATTCCACAGCTGACCTGTACTCACAGCTGAATTGTGCTGAGCTGAAATACTGCACCTGTTTCCTTCCATCAACTTGTCTTGGTTTGACCTAGAACCACTGCAGGGCAGAAGCACCATCTTTTGTTCAGACTCTTATCTGAAGCTAGAGCTTCTGGTAAGCACCTGTTTGCATGGGAATGGAAGGGACATGTACACCCACAGTTGTGGTGAAAAGACCCTTGGGTATGACAGAGGAGGAGCCGGGCCGAGGAGACCCATCACTGTCCCTGGATCCTCCCAAGGATTCCCAGGAGCTGTGAAGCATAAACCACACCTTCACTCTCTTAGAGACACTGCTGTCCTTACTTCATTTTACTCATGCTGAAGACTCTATTTTTCCTTTTTCTAAAACTTTTATTTTTCTCTGAGAAGGAGTTTCACTCTGTCTCCCAGGCTGGAGTGCAATCGCATAGTCTTGGCTCACTGCAACATCCGCCCCCCTGGGTCAAGCAATTCTTCTGCCTCAGCCTCCCAGGTAGCTAGGATTACAGGCATGCACCACCATGCCCGGCTAATTTTTGTATTTTTAGTACAGACAGTGTTTCACCATGTTGGCTAGAGTGGTCTCGAACTCCTGATCTCAGGCGATCTGCCTGCCTCCACCTCACAAAGTGCTGGCATTACAGGTGTAAGCCACTGCACCCAGCCAGATCTTTGTTTCTTAACACAGAATATTGTTTTTCTTTTGGGTTATGATTATTTGTTGGAGCCAGGGTCTTGCTCTATAACCCAGGCTGGAGTGCAGCGGTGCAATCATGGCTCACATCAGCCTTTACCTCCTGGGCTCAGGTGATCCTCCAACCTCAGCCTCCCAAGTAGCTGGAAGTGTAAGTGCACACCACCGTATCTAGCTAATTTTTTATTTTTAAATATTTTTTGTAGAATAGGTCTTGCTCTGTTGCCCGGGCTAGTCTCAAATTCTTGGGCTCAAGTGATCCCCCTGCTTCAGGCTCCCAAAGGGCTGGGGTTACAGGCGTGAGCCCTTCCGCTTTCAATGCTTTCAGTATTTTCCCATCCTTTGATTAAACATTTGGGTTTAAATGTTTCATTTTTTTTTTTTTTTGGTTATTGTTGTTCGAGGAGTTTCGCTCTTGTTGCCCAGGATGGAGTGCAGTGGCGTCATCTCAGCTCGCTGCAAACTCCGCCTCCTGGGTTCAAGCGATTCTTGTGCCTCAGCCTCCTGAGTAGCTGGGATTACAGGCACCTGCCACCATGCCCGGCTAATTTTTTGTATTTTTAGTGGAGATGGGGTTTCATCATGTTGGCCAGGCTGGCCTTGAACTCCTGACATCAAGTGATCTGCCTGTCTTGGACTCCCAAAGTGCTGGGATTACAGATGTGAGTCTATGCCCGGCCTAAAATTTTTTTTTTTTTTAATCTGAACCTGTTAACGTTTTTCCTCTAAATAATGCTGTTTTTTTCCTTTTTTTTTGAGAGAGGAAGTCCCTCTCTGTTGCCCAGACTGGAGTAGAGTGGCTCGATCTGGGCTCACTGCAACTTCTGCCTCCTGGCTCAACTGACTCTCCTGCCTCAGCCTCCCAAGCAGCTGGGATCACAGACGTCTGACACTATGCCCAGCTAATTTTTTTGTATTCTTAGTAGAGATGGGTTTTCTCCATGTTGGCCAGGCTGGTCTCGAACTTCTGACCTCAAGTGATCTGCCCACCTCAGCCTCCCAAAGTGCTGGATGACAGGCGTGAGCCACCGTTCCTAGCAATGTTGGTTTTCTTTTACTGAGGAGTGGGGAGAAGCAAGAATGGGGGTCAACTACTCTATCCATGGAAGAGGGACTTTTTTCCAAGTATACATTGTCATAGTAATGTACTTACGTTGTAAAACATTTAGAAATGACAGAAGAGTCCAAAAACGCAGTAAAGTATGTCCAAAACTGAAAACACTGCTCTATTTGTGAGTGAAGTAATAATTCCAAATTCATATTCAAAACTTTTTATTCATTTCAAATTCAGGTTCTAATTCAAATATAATTAAAATAATATTTTGGGCCAGGCAAGGTGGCTCATGCCAGTAATCACAGCACTTTCGGAGGCCGAGGTGGGTAGATCACCTGAGGTCAAGAGTTGGAGATCAGCCTGGCCATCATGGTAAAACCCCTTCTCTACTAAAAATACAAAAATTTGCTGGGTGTGGTGGCAGGCACCTGCAGTCCCAGCTACTTGGGAGGCTGAGGCAGGAGAATCCCTTGAACCTGGGAGGCAGAGGTTTCAGCGAGCCAAGATCGCGCCACTGCACTCCAGCCCAGGCAACAAGGCGAGACGCTGTCTCAAAAAAAAAAAAAATTGTCCACAAATATGTCTATTTAATAACATCTTAGTCCCCAGTATTTACTGAATTAGAAGGCTCACTCTTTTCTTCTTTTTTGAGACAAATTCTTTCTCTGTCACCCAGGCTGGAGTGAAGTGGCACCATTTTGGCTCACTGCAGACTCAACCTCCTGGGCTTAAGCAATACTCCCACCTCAGCCTCCTGAGTAGCTGGGATTACAGGCATGCACCACTGTTTTTGATATTTTTGCAGAGATGACGTCTTGCTATGTTGCCCAGGATGGTCTCAAACTCCTGGCTCAAGCAATTCACCTGCCTCGGCCTCCCAAACTGCTGGGATTACAGGCCTGAGCCCCCGTGCCCCACCAAGGCCCTGTTTTATAGATATTTGAGTCAAATATGGCTCTTCTGCAAATGAGGTTCCGTTGAGGTTAATTAGTACCCTGGTCTTTATTTATTTATTTGGTAAAACAAAAAAAAAAAAGGCGTCAAATGATAACCTGCTAGATTCTTGGTTCTTTTTTGTTTTGTTTTGTTTTGTTTTTGAGACAGTCTCATGCTATAGCCCAAGCTGGAGTGCAGCGGCGTGATCTCTGCTCGCTGCAACCTCCACCTCCTGAGCTCAAGCAAT
>PVKP010023763.1:0-24150 GCA_004027715.1 Plecturocebus donacophilus | reverse complement strand
CTTACGCCTCAGCCTCCCGAGTAGCTGGGACTACAGGTACACACCACTATGCCTGGTTAATTTTTTGTATTTTTGTAGAGATGGGGTTTCACCATGTTGGCCAGTCTGGTCTCGAACTCCTGAGCTCAGGCGATCCACCCACCTCAGCCTTCCAAAATGCTGGGATTACAGGCATGATCCACCGTGGCTGGACTTGTTTGTTTTTTTTGAGACAGAGTCTTGCTCTGTCACCCAGGCTGGAATGCGGTGGGTGCCATCTCAGCTCACTGCAGCCTTGGCCTCCCAGGTTCAAGCGACTCTCCTGTCTCCGCCTCCCAAGTAGCTGAGATTACAGGCACCACCATGCCCAGTTAATTTTTGTATTTTAGTAGAGACGGGGTTTCACCATGTTCACCAGGCTGATCGCAAACTCCTGATCTCAAGTGATCTGCCTGGCTCGACCTCCCAAAGTGCTGGGATTACAGGCATGAGCTACCTCACTTGGTCGATACTTGATTCTAAAAGCATCATGGTACCCACCAGAATCTTCCATGGGTTCAGTTTTCACACTGATGGGGCCACAGCTGCAAGGAGAAGGGAACCCTGGTCAGGATGGGCATGGTGAGGACCAAGCACAGGCGCCTGGACACGCTGAGCTCAAATGCCCTGGATCTCCACGGCACCAAATCCCCTCCTCCCTTCAAATCCCCTCCTCCCTTCAACCAAATGCAACAATGCCTCAACTTTAACATTAATGTACCTCTTTTTTTTTTTTGAGATGGAGTCTTGCTCTGTCACCCAGGCTGGAGCGCAGTGGCACGATCTTGGCTCACTGCAATCTCCACCTCCTAGGTTCAAGTGATTCTTCTGCCTTAGCCTCCCAAGTAGTTGGGACTACAGGCGTGCACCACCATGCCCGGCTAATTTTTGTATTTTCAGTAGAGACGAGGTTTCGCCATGTTGGGCAGGATGATCTCGATCTCTTGACCTCATGATCCACCCGCCTCGGCCTCCCTAAGTGCTGGGATTACAGGTGTGAGCCACCGCGCCTGGCCTCAACATTAACGTTCTTCATAAGTTCTTACAAAATGAAACGTGTCTACTGAAAATAGTCTTCTAATTCCAAAGGTCCTTTTGGACAAAGAATAGGATAGAAAATAAGGAAGAGAAGAAGCACATTAACCATTCACACTACACGTCGAATGCTGTAAGGGGGCCTTTCTGTCATCCAGAGATGAATACTTTGTGCACAGATGTGGATTTTAGTGGCTCTTGTTTATCTTTTACCTTTCACTTGGTGATACTATGGCTGGCTCAGCATCTGTTACCATCTCATGGCCACCTGTGCAGAAATAAAAAGACACACACCAGCCCCTTTTAGTGCTTTGGAAAATGACTAACAACCAAAGGCATAGAAATTGAAAGCAAATACACAGAAAATGGAACTCCCAGATGGAAGCCATCGTGGAAAAGTCACTGGGAGAGACACTGACTCCAAGCAGTCCCTGTGTTCTGGGGCCACTGGTGTGGGCAGGGTGGGGGTTACCGAGGAGTGTTTTAGGGTTAGAGCACGGGCGTGGCGCCGAGCCTCAGCTCACCAGCTGGGCTGCCTCCAGCACGTCACGAAACCTCCTTCTATCTCTGTTTCCTTATGAACACGGTGGTTGTGGGAGGATTCATGAATGCACCCAGAATGACTAGAACAGTGCCTGGCACGTTGTGAGCGCTGTTTCAGCTGCTGTGACAGTAGCTCCCCCTTGATCGGTGGTTTTGCTTTCCCCAAGATCAATCAAAGTCTACAGAGAGTAAACGGAAAATTCCAGAAATAAACAATTCAGAAGTTTGAAATCCCACGTTGTTCTGGGCAGCGTGATGAAGTGTCCCACTGTCCTGCCTAGGATGTCACTCATCCCTTGGTCCCGCCATCCACGCTGTCTACACTACTTGCCCGAGTCACTGGGTAGCTGGCTCTGTTTTCAGATTGATGGTCCAGGGATGGCCAGGGTGCTTGTGCTCAAGTCACCTTTATTTGACTTCATAATGGCCCCAAAGTGCAAGAGTAGTAATGAGGGCATATTGTTATAATCGTGCTATTTTGTCTTTAGTTATTGTTGTTAATCTCCTACTGTGCTTTATTCATTCATTCATTCATTCATTCATTCATTCATTCATTCGAGATGGCGCTTGCTCTGTTGCCTGGGCTGGAGTGCAGTGGCGCAATCTCAGCTCACTGCAACCTTCGCCTACCAGGTTTAAGCAACTCTGCTACTTCAGCCTCCCGAGTAGCTGGGATTACAGGCATGCACCACCACGCCTGGCTAATTTTCTTTTTTTTGAGATGGAGTTTCACTCTTGTTGCCCAGGCTGGAGTGCAATGGTGTGCTCTTGGCTCACTGAAACCTCCACCTCCCGGGTTCAAGCGACTCTCCTGCCTCAGCCTCCCGAGTAGCTGGGATTGCAGGCGTGCAGCACCACACCCGGCTAATTTTGTATTTTTAGTAGAGATAGGGTTTCTCCATGTTGGTCAGGCTGGTCTCAAACTCCCAACTTCAGGTGATCTGCCTGCCTCCGCCTCTTAAAGTATCGGGATTACAGGTGTGAGTCACCTTGCCCTGCCTAATTTTTGTATTTTTAGTAGAGACAGGGTTTCACCATGTTGGTCAGCCTGGTCTCGAACTCCTGACCTCACCTCAGGTGATCCACCCACCTCAGCCTCCCAAAGTGTTGGGATTACAGGCGTGAGCCATTGTGCCCAGCCTGTGCTTGATATATAAATTAAACTTTCTCATAGGTATGTATGGATAGGGAAAATCAGAGTATATATAGGGTTCTGTACAATCCATGGGTCTGGGCATCCCCCGGGGGTCTTGGAGCGTATCCCCTGAGGATAACTTGGGAGACCACTATTGTTTTTCTATTGTGATGATACAAGTCAGTTGGGACAATATTCCATGGCCACCTGCCACCCTGCCCCTCTCACTTCTCCTTTAATGTGAGTTAGAGGACAACAGGAACTCAACATTGCTCCCAAACAGACTTTACATTGTGTTTATTTGCCGGCTAAGAAAAACTAGAGCCTGTCAGGCCCCAGCAGGTGCCCTGTGAACTGTGCCACCCACACCCCTGCAGTCTCCTTACTCAACCTATGCAGTCTCAGCAAGACATCATTTTTTTTTTTTTTAAGAGTCTCATTCTGTTGCCCAGGCAGGAGTGTAGTGGCATGATATTGGCTCACTGTGAATTTCACATCCCAGTTCAAGCGATTCTCCCACCTCAGCCTCCCAAGTAGCTGGGATTACAGGCACTCGCCACCACATCCGGCTAACTTTTGTATTTTTAGTAGAGACAGAGTTTCATCATTTTGGCCAGGCTAGTCTCTAACTCCTGACCTCAAATGATCTGCCTGCCTCTGTCTCCCAAAGTGCTGGGATTACAGGTGTGAGCCACTGTGCCCAGCCGATTTTTTTTTTTACAGATCCAAATGTATTTTTAGGTGGGAAGCAAAAGTTCCTCTTCAAAGTTTCCTTTCTTGTTAAAGAATAAATTATAAGTGTGCTAATAAAACTCTGTTAAGCCCTATCCTACGTAGCTGTTAAACATGCTCATAGGTGCATAGTACATTCTACGTCCCTGTACTTTAGATATCTGTGCTGGATGTGCTCACAGGCATGTTCCAGCTCACAGGCTATGCCCCTCCCTTATCTGAACTTCTTCATTGCTTTTACCTGTTTAAAAAAGTTTTAAGTTTGTTAGCCAATCAGGTTTTAGTTTAGATTTCCAACCAACAGAGATCAGACACAGCAGTAAACACAACCCAAAATGCATAAGGGATAAATATGTCCTCTTTTCCTTCGTTCATTGTACTCTCGTGGCATGATGGCTGGCGAGGGTACCCTCCTGAAGTGCAGGAAGTAAAGCGTTGCTGAAAGATCCTTTGTCTCAGTGCTAATTTTTCTTTATGGCACCCAGCATCTGTTCCTAATATTTTACTTTTTAAAAAATTTTTTCTTTATTTCTTCTTTAAAAAAAAAAGGGGGATCTATGTGCAGAACGTGCAGGTTTGTTACCTAGGTATATATATGCCCTGGTGGTTTGCCATACCTACTGGCCCACCCTCTAAGTTCCCCCCCCACTCAAATTCAAGTTTTAATGAAGAAGTGGTTCAGCAGCTCAGAAGAGCCACCAAACCTGAGAAGCTGTCACTTACCCAGCTGACTCTCTGGTCCTAGGAAGGGTCTGCAAAAAAAACAACACCATTACCCAGCATGGACATATGAAAAAAGTATGACATATCTCAACAATCAACTCTGAAATGCAACAGATGGAATGCACAAGTGAATTAAAATTGGGCTATCAGCTTCATCTTTAAATTAACTGAGGGGGCCGGGGTGCAGGGTGTCACCTGTTTATGATGAATGAAATCCCTGCTTTGTTCTCCAAAATCCATTTCAGGGTGGCAAGGTCGTAATTCTCAGGGTGTTGAAAGGCAACGCCTTCTGGAAGTCCCTGCACCACCACAGCCGACGGGTCTCGCAGCATCTCCTCATAGGGAACGGGCACCATCACCGCCGTCCCTAATGCTTTACCTACAAGAAGAGGCAAACGTCTTTAGATGGTGCGAACCTACTGTTCTGCCAGTTTAGTTCAGTTTAGTTTAGTTTAGTTTTGTTTTGTAGAGACTGAGTCTGGCTCTGTCGCCCAGGTTGGAGTGCAGTGGTGTGATCTCGGCTCACTGAAACCTTGGCCTCAGCCTCCCGAGTAGCTGGGATTACAGGTGCCCACCACCACGCCCAGCTAATTTTTGTATTTTTAGTAGAGGCGGGGTTTCACCATGTTGGCCAGGCTGGTCTCAAACTCCTGACCTCGGGTGATCCACCTGCCTCAGCCTCCCAAAGTGCTAGGATTATAGGCGTGAGCCACAGAGCCTGACGTAGTTTTTTGTTGTTGTTGTTTGTTTGTTTTTTAATTAAGAAACAGCGTTTTGGCTGGGCTCACTGCAACCTCCGCCTCCTGGTTGAAGCAATTCTCTTGCCTCTGCCTCCTGAGTAGCTGGGATTACAGGCACCTCCCACCATGCCCAGCTCATTTTTGTAGTTTTAGTAGAGGCATAGTTTCACCATGTTGGCCAGGATGGTCTCAAACTCCTGACCTCAGGTGATCCACCTGCCTCAGCCTCCCAAAGTGCTGGGATTATAGGTGTGAACCACTACGCCCAGCCTGTTATCTATCTGGGATTACAGGCATGCACCACCATTCCCAGCTAATTGTATTTTTAGTAGAGATAGGGTTTGCTCCCCATCTGTTATCTAGCTTTTTAAAACAATGCAAAGGCATTTTTGCAAATTATTTTTATTTTGTAGAGACAGGTCTCACTATGTTGCTCAGTCTGGTCTCGAACTCCTGGGCTCAAATGATCCTCCCGCCTTAGCCTCCAAAGTAGCTTGGATTACAGGCTCAAGCCGCCACGTGCAGTTTTTTTTTTTTTTTTAATTCCCATCTTCATGCCTGTGGAAAGACATGGGTAGGTGGAAAGCCAACTGAGGGGTGAGGGAGGTGACTGAGCCAACATTATCTTTAACAATACACTGGTCTTCGTGGGGGGCTCTCTAAAATGGGATCAAGGGAGAAAGAGTGATCAGTACAGAAGTTTCCACAGATCAGAAGATCCAAGATCCATTATCGTCTTCTAAAGAACACTTAGTCTGGTAATTAAGAACTGGTGGCCGGGCGCAGTGGCTCACGCCTGTAATCCCAGCACTCTGGGAGGCTGAGGTGGGCGGATCACCTGAGGTCAGCTGTTCGAGACCAGCCTGGCCAACATGGTGAAACCCCATCTCTACTAAAAATACAAAAATTAGCTGGGCATGATGGTGGGCACCTGTAATCCCAGCTACTCAGGAGGCTGGGGTGGGAGAATCGCTTGAACCCTGGAGGCAGAGTTTGCAGTGAGCTGAGATCTCGCCATTGCACTCCAGCCTGGGCGACAAAGCAAGAGTCTGTCTAAAAAAGAAAAAAAAAAAAAAAAACTGGCTCCTCACTTGATGAGAATATTGGTTTTAAAATATTCAAAACAGCTGGGCATGGTGGCTCATGTCTGTGATCCCAGCACTTTGGGAGGCCCAGGCAGGTGGATCACAAGATCAGGAGTTCGAGACCAGCCTAGCCAATATGGTGAAACTCCGTCTCTACTAAAAATACAAAAAAAAAATTAGCCAGGTGTGGTGGTGGGTGCCTGTAATCTCAGCTACTCAGGAGGCTGAGGTGGGAGAATTGCTTGAACCTGGGAGGCAGAGGTTGCAGTGAGCCAAGATAGCACCATTGCACTCCAGCCTGATCAACAGAGTGAGACTCCATCTCAAAAAAAAAAAAAGTTCAAAACATTCTAAGTAGTCATGCCAATAAGACTGCCTTTGATACTGTCCTCTTCCTTGGTGAACGATTTAGAGAATTCATGCTTAAAGTGAACATTACCATAACAAAGGCAGAAATAGTCCTCCACTGCCTTCCTGAGTATTTCCGTTTCTCCCGAGTGGACCTGCATCCCTTTCACCGGGCAGGGAGGTTTCACCTCACGCAGCCCCTCTGCAACGCCTGCAAATGCATGATGAGCACCAGGTCAGTATCTAGGCATTTGTGTGGTACACTTCAGTACTGTGTTTCTGGTATTGAAATAAAAAACGAAAAAAACGTGAATATAAAACAAGATATTTTAAAGAAAAACAAGAAAAATGGTATTTATGATAAACAGGTTAAAGAACTATAAAAAATTCAACATATAAATAAATAGTAGAAGTTTAAGGAAATTATTCTTATTATTTCTAGAGACAGGGTCTCACTCTGCTGCCCAGGCTAGAGTGCAGTGGGATGACCAAAGCTCTCTGCAGCCTCAAATTTCTGGGCTCAAGTGATCCTCCCATCTCAGCCTCCCGAGTAGCTAGGCTTACAGGAGTGCGCCGCAACACCTGGCTAACTTTTAATTTGTTTTTTAGAGATGGGATCCCACTTGTTGCCCAGGTTGGCCTCTAACTCCTGGCCTCAAGTGATCCTCCCATCTCAGCCTCCCAAAGTGCTGGGATTACAGGTGTGAGGCACTGTACCCAGCCAGAAATGATCTTTATAACAGAAATTTGATTTGTTATGCAGTTGAAAAGTGACAATAATTGTGTAGGAAGACTATATGCCTGAACCCATTCAAGACCAGCCCCAGAATCAATGGGTCCTCCAAAAGTTTTAAAACAGATTGTTTTAATCAGTCTAGTCAGGAGATGGAAACCATAGTAATTTAAACACAGAAAGGTTTTTTGTTTGTTTTTGTATTAAGAGGCACAAGTATAGTTTTCTTACATGAATATACTGTGTCGTTGGTGAAGTCTGGGCTTTTAGTGTGCCCATCACTCAAATAATGTACGACGTACTCATGAAGTCATCCCTTACCATCCCTTACCCGCCTCCTGCCTCCCACCCCTCTGAGTCTCCAATGTCTGTTATTTCACACTCTATGAGCATGTTTTGTTTGTTTTGTTTTGAGACAGAGTCTCACTCTATCACCTATGCTGGAGTGCAGGGGTGCAATCTCAGCTCACGGCAACCTCCGTCTCCCAGGTTCAAGAGATTCTTGTGCCTCAGCCTCCCGAGTAGCTGGGATTACAGGTGTGTGCCACCACACTGGGCTCATTTTTGTATTTTTAGTGGACAGAGGGTTTCACCATGTTAGCCAGGCTGGTGACGCCCTCCTGGCCTCAAGTGATCCCCCCACCTCAGCCTCCCAAAGTGCTGAGATTACAGGGATGAGCCACCGCCCCCGGCCACACACTCTATATCCATGTGGACCCGTAATTTAGCTCCTCTTATAAGTAAGGACCTGCAGCATTTGCCTTTTTAAGTCAAATGATAAAGACAGTAGCCTCCAGTTCCATCCATGTTGCTGCAAAATACATCATTTCATTCTTCTTCTTTTTTTTTTGAGGCAGTCTCACTCTGTCACCCAGGCTGGAGTGCAGTGGCACAATCTCAGCTGACTGCAACCTCTGCCTCCCAGGTTCAAGTGATTCTCCTGCCTCAGCCACCCAAGTAGCTGGGAATACAGGCATGTGCCCCATGCCCAGCTAATTTTTGTATTTTTAGTAGAGACGGGGTTTCACCATGATGCCTAGGCTGGTTTGGAACTCCTGATCTCAAGTGATCCACCCCCCTTGGGCTCCCAAAGTGCTTGGATGATAGGTGTGAGCCACGGCGCCCAGCTACTTGATTCTTTTTTATAGCTGAGTAGTATCCCTTTGTGTGGGTACCCCATTTTCTTTATCCAGTCATCTGCTGCATTTGGTTGCACATCTTTGCCATTGTGAATAGTGCTGTGATGAACATACAAAGCCAGTGTCTTTCTGACAGAATGAGTTCTTTTCCTTTGGGTAGATGCCAAGTAGTGACCTTGCTGGAATGAATGGGAGTTTATGTTTAGTTCTTTGAGAAATCTGCATACTGTTTTCCATAGAAGTTGTACTGATTTACACCAATAGGCAATGTTTCCTAGAAGAATCGTCAACTGGTACCGTGGGATTAACTGCTAGGGGGACTGAGGACTCTAAAGAGACATGAGCAGCAGGCTGTAGGAGCATCTGTGACTGCTGGACTGAGGCATGGGACCCAGAAGGGAGCAAGGCCAGGAATGGGGTGGCCCCCCCAGGGCCAAGATCCAGACCTCACTAAATAGGATTTCGCCATAGCCCACTGGATAGTGGGGAAGCCCGTGGGGGTGTCCATGCGTGGCTGGCAAGCAGGGGCCTGCTCTTGGGGGGTGCTAGCAGAAATCACTAGACAGTTGCCCTGTGGGTGCCTGCAAGACTTGCTGGGCATTATAAGGAAGATCCCCTCTAATGTGCCGATGGAACTCTCTGGACGCTACCTAGAGGGTGATGACAAGACAATTTGCTGGGAAGCCACACTCTCGGGAACTGGTGGAATTCCCTGGGAAACTGCCTGTGGGTACAGTGCCACTGAAATTCACTGCAAAACCTCCTTCTGGGATTTTCTTTTCCTTCTTTCCTTCCTTCCTTCCTTCCTTCTCCCTCCCTCTTCCCTCCCTCCCTCCTTCCTTCCCTTCCTCCCTCCCTCCTTCCTTCCTTCCTTCCTTCCTTCCTCTCTTTCTCCCTTCCTCCCTCCCTCCCTTCCTTCCTTCCTTCCTCTCTCTTTCTCCCTTCCTCCCTCCCTCCCTTCCTTCCTTCCTTCCTTTTGAGATAGAGTGTTGCTCTGTTGTCCAGGCTGGAATGCAGTGGCGCAATCTTGGCTCACTGCAACCTCCACCTCCTGGGTTCCAGTGATTCTCTTGCCTCAGCCTCCCAAGTAGCTGGGATTACAGGCATGTGCCATCACACCTGGCTAATTTTTGTATTTTTAGTAGAGATGGGGTTTTGCCATGTTGGCCAGGCTAGTCTCGAACTCCTGGGCTCCAGTGATCCCCTCATCTAGGCCTTTCAAAGTGCTGGAATTATATACGTAAGCCACTGCACCTGATCCCTTGTGGAATTTTCTGGGGCTTTGACAAGACTTGCTGGGCAGCCAGCTAGGGTACCAGTGGAAGTGACTGGGCAGCTGTGTGTGGTGGGGGTGTTACTAAAACTCAAGGGAATGGGTGCCACACTGAGTATCCCAAATGCTGTTGATCATCACAGGCCAATGAGAGCTCATTGCAACCTCTGTCTCCCAGGTTCAAGTGATTCTCTTTCCTCTCCCTCCCAAGTAGCTGGATTACAGGTTCCTGCCCCAACACCCGGCTAATTTTTGTATTTTTAGTAGAAGCGGGGTTTTTCCATGTTGGCCAGGCTGGTCTTGAACTCCCGACCTCAAGTGATCTGCCCACTTCTGCCTCCCAAAGTGCTGGGATTACAGGTATGCACCACCATGCCCAGCCCCAAGTGGAATTTATTCCTCAAATACAAGGATGGTTGAACATATGAAAATCAATCAGGCTGGATGTGGTGGCTTACGCTTGTAATTCCAGCACTTTGGGAGGCTGAGGCGGGCACATCATTTGAGGTCAGGAGTTTGAGACCAGCCTGACCAACATGGTGAAACCCTGTCTCTATTAAAAATACAAAAAAATTTAGCTGAGTGTGGTGGTGCATGCTTGCAGTCCCAGCTACTTGGGAGGCTGAGGCAGGAGAATCACTTGAACCCTCGAGGTGGAGATGCAGTGAGCCAAAATTGCACCATTGCACTCCAGGCTGGGCGACAGAGTGAGACACCGTCTTAAACAAAAAAAACCAAAGAGAATCAATCAGTGTAACACACCATATTGACAGAATAAAGGACAAAAGCCACATGATCATCTCAATTGCTGCAGTAAAAAGCATTTGACAAGATTGAACATCCTTTCATAATAAAAGCTCTCTACAAAGTATGAGTGGAAGGAAATGACCTCAATGTAATAAAGGTCATTTATAAAAAGTCCACGGCTAATATCACTCAACAATGAAAGACTGATAGCTAAGATCAGACACAGCAAAGACGGGCCAGGTGCAGTTGCTCAGGCCTGTGATCCCAGCACTTTGGGAGGCTGAAGCAGGTGGATCACCTGAGGTCAAGGGTTCGAGACCAGTCTGGCCAATGTGGTGAAACCCCATCTCTACTAAAAAAAAAATACAAAAATTTAGTTGAGTGTAATGGCATGTACCTGTAATCCCACTGACTCGGGAGGCTGAGGCATGAGAACCGCTTGAACCTGGGATCCAGAGGTTGCAGTGAGCCGAGATTACACCACTGCACTCCAGCCTGGGTGACAGAGTGAGACTCCATCTCAAAGAAAAAAAAAAAAAAAGACAAAGATGCCCTCTCTCCCCACCTCTGTTCAATATAGTATTGAAAGTCCTAGCCAGAGCAATTAAATTAAAATAAGAAAAATAAGGCCTCCAAATTTGAAAGAAAGAATAAAATTACCTCTCTTCATAGCTACATGATTTTCTATATAGAAAACCCTAAAAATTCCACACAAAAATCTATTTCAACTCCAACAGCTTCAGTGAAGTTGCAGGACAATACATCAACACACCCAAATCAACTGCATTTCTATACACTAACAATGAACGATCTGAAGAGGAAATAAAGAAAACAACTCTATTTACAATAGCATCAAAAAGAATAAAATCCTTAGGGACAGACCTAATCAAGGAGGTGAAAATCTGTATGCTAAAACTATAAAACATTGGTGAAAAAAATTAAAGAAGACAGGATGGGCATGGTGGTTCACACCTATAATCCCAGCACTTTGGGAGGCTGAGACGGGCAGACCACTTGAGGTCCAGAGTTCAAAACCAGCCTGGGCAGCATGATGAAACCCCATCTCTACTAAAAACACAAAAATTAGCTGGGTGTGGTGGTGCATGCCTGTAGTCCCAGCTACTTGGGAAGCTGAGGCAGGAGAATCGCTTGAATCTGGGAGGTGGAAGTTGCGGTGAGCCGAGATTATGCCACTGCCTCCAGCCTGGGCAATAGAGCAATACTCCATCTCAAAAAAAAAAAAAAAAAAAAAATTCATATGGAACATCAAGGGACTCTGAATAACTGAAACAATCTTGAAAAAGAAAAAATTCGGAGGATTCATACTTCCTGATTTCAGAACATATTATAAAGTAATCAAAACAGCGTGGTACTGGCATAAAGACAGAGAGCCCAGAAATAAACCCTTGACCAAAACAATTAGCATGCATGCCAGATGCAGATCTCAGCTACTTGGGAGGCCAAGATGGGGGATCACTTGAGCCCAGGAGTTTATGACCGGCCTGGGCAATATAGCAAAATCCTGTCTCAAAAAAAAAAAAAAAAAGACCAGGCATGGTGGCTCATGCCTATAATCCCAAGCACTTTGGGAGGCAGAGGTGAGCAGATCACCTGAGGTCAGAACTCCAAGATCAGCCTGGACAACGTGGTGAAACTCTGTCTCTAATAAAAAATACAAAAATTAGCTGGGCATGGTTGCAAGCACCTGTTATCCCAGCTACTCAGGAGGCTGAGGCGGGAGAATAACGACTTGAACCCAGAAGGCAGAGGTTGCAGTGAGCTGAGATAGCGTCACTGCACTCCAGCCTGTGCGAAAAAACAAAATTCTGTTTCAAAAACAAAAAAACTGTGGCCATAAAAAAGAAAGAAAGAAATCAGCCAGGCACAGTGGCTCACACCTGTAATCCCAGCACTTTGGGAGGCTGAAGTGGGTGGATCATGAGGTTAGGAGTTAGAGACCAGCTGGCCAAGATGGTGAAACCCCCATCTCTACTAAAAATACAAAAAAAAAAAAAAATTAGCTGGGTGTGGTGGTGGGCACCTGTAATCTCAGCTGCTCGGGAGACTGAGGCTGGAAAATTGCTTGAACCCAGAAGGCAGAGGTTGCAGTGAGCTGAGATCACACCACTACACTCTAGCCCTGGGTGGCAGAGCAAGACTCCATCTCAAAGAAAAAAAAAAAAAGAAATAAAGAAATCCTCTGATCACAAGATTGGACCAAAAAATAAAAATTAAAATAAAAATTAAAAAAAAGAAAGAAGAAATCTCATCCTTTGCAGCAACGTGGATGCAGCTGGAGGCTATTATCCTATGCAAATTAACACAGGAACAGAAAACCCAATACCACACGTTCTCACTTGTAAGCGGAAGATAAACCGTGGGTACGCATGGACATAAAGATGGAAACAGTGGACAGTGGAGACTCCTAGGGAAGGGAAGGAAGAGGGGGCAAGGGTTGCAAAATGAACTATGGGGTACTGTGCTCACTACCAGGTGACACGATCAATTGTACCCCAAACCTCAGCATCACACGATATATCCATGTAACAAATCTGCACATGTACCCCCTGAACTTAAAAGTTGACATTACTAAAACAAAAGAAAATATAAAAAGATGATCACACCAATTTTAGAACAGTTTCATTATAAGATGAATATTAGAGAAAATATTTGCAACAACAAAATTAGCATGCAACTATGAATCTTAAAAAAATCTACACGTAAATTTCAATGATTAGAAATTCAACTGGCATCTGACGTTAATGAATTGAGAATAGCCTTCTTGTGTATCAGTTACACACTCACTGTGTTACTTAAAGATGGTTTCATTTTTTCATTTTTTTTTTTAGATGGGATACTTAGATGGGACACTCTGCCACTTAGGCTGGAGTGCAATGCTGTGATCTCGGCTCACTTCAGCCTCCGCCTCCTGGTTCAAGTGATTCTCCTCCTTCAGCCTCCCGAGTAGCTGGGACTACAGGCTTGCACCACCAAGCCCAGCTAATTTTTGTATTTTTAGTAGAGATGGG
Organism: Plecturocebus donacophilus; assembly: GCA_004027715.1. Classification (NCBI taxonomy): domain Eukaryota; kingdom Metazoa; phylum Chordata; class Mammalia; order Primates; family Pitheciidae; genus Plecturocebus; species Plecturocebus donacophilus. The sequence goes on along the minus strand of PVKP010023763.1, from coordinate 10,870 downwards.
GTTTCACCATGTTGGCCAGGATGGTCTCGATCTCTTGAACTCATGATCTGCCCACCTCAGCCTCCCAAAGTGCTGGAATTACAGGAGTGGGCCACTGCACCTGGCCTAAAGATGGCTTGATTTTTTAATCTGTCTTCTTGATAGTGGAGACCTTAGTTTGGGATCTTGGAAATCAATCTGAATTAATCTATCACTAAACTCCCCTCTCTCTCATCTATCTATCTATCATCTATCTCTCTCTACTCATCCATCTATCTAATCTATCTACATACATATATATAATTCCTCTATCATCTGTCTATCCATTTATCTAATCTATCTACATACATGTATATAATTCCCCTTTCTCTCTAGTCTATCTACCTATCTAACCATCTATCTAGTGTACATATATATGCACATACACTTTATATACCCTCTGCTAATCCATGGAGACCTCTCTCTGTGTACACACAGACACACACACACACACACACACACACACATACCCTACCTTATACCATCTGACAAACCTTTCTGATTTTCATTTTTCCTTGGTTACAAAAAATATTAAATTGCTATATCAATATTTGTTAAATAACCTACAGTATTAGAGATTACTACCATAAAGGGTGTAGTTTTAAAAATTAGCTGGGCAGGGTGGTACACTCATGTAGTCCCAGCTTGGGAGGCTGAGGCAGGAGAATCGCTTGAACACAGGAGGTGGAGGCTGCAGTGAGTCGAGATTGCACCGCTGCACTCCAGTCTGGGCAACAGAGCAAGACACTGTCTCAAAAAAAAAAAAGGTGTAGGTTTTTTTGTCTGGTTTTGTTTTGTGTTGAGACCGGGTCTTGCTCTATCGCCCAGACTAGAGTGCAGTGGTGTGATCACAGCACACTGCAATCTTGACCTCCCAGGCTCAAGCGATCCTCCCACCTGAGCCTCCTGAGTAGCTAAGACAACAGGCGTGGGCCACCACACCTAGCTAATTTTTTTTGTATTTTTTTTAGTAGAGATGGAGTTTTGCCATGTTGCCCAGGATGACCTCCAACTCCCGAGCTCAAGTGATCCACCTGCCTCAGTCTCCCAAAATGCTGGGATTACAAGTGTGAGTCTCTGTACCTGGCAGAGGTGTAGTTTTTAACATTGTAGAGAAGTTCCTTGACATATGGCCACATATGCTCACTCACACTGGATGTTTGCAGCACACCTTGGCATATGGAAGGCTCTGAAATTGCCAAAGTAAGAAAAGGGAAAAATGGCCAGGCACAATGGCTCACACCTGTAATCCTAGCACTTTGGGAGGCTGAGGCGGGCAGATATTTGAAGTCAGGAGTTCAAGATCAGCCTGGCCAAAGGGGTGAAACCTCATCTCTATCAAAGACATAAAAATTACCAGGCATGGTGGAGGGCACCTGTAATGCCAGCTACTCAGGAGGCTGAGGCAGGAGAATCGCTTGAACCCAGGAGGTGGAGGTTGCAGTGAGACGGGATCGCACCACTGCACTCCACCCCGGGCGACACAGCGAGACTCTGTCTCAAAAACCAAAACGAAAAAAGGATTATATAAGTGTATAACAGTTATTAACAGATAGTCATACACAACGAGCCCTGGAAAAGCTTTTTCCCTTTCCTTTGGAAAGGACCAAAGTAAGAGTATGTTGTAAAATATGTGTTTATTTTAGAAATTATCAAAATTTCTTCTAAGAAACCAGGGTACTGCTGAGGGCCTAGTACAAAATACAATGACCATTTGTCTTGGACTCTGCAGTGTTAAGCCATGTTTATTTGGTAAGCTGAATCCAAGAAGATGTGTTAGGATCATTTCTAGGAGAATGCTTACGATACCTTAGAAGAAAATACTACGTAAGTCTTGCCTGCAATCATTTAGAGGTTGGGAATACAAAGGGTAAAATTACAAACACCTACAGTATTTTGCAAAGTCTTTCTGAAAATCCGTCCTGGCATTAACGAAAGCGCATCCTCTCTCGGTTCCAACAACAAACACGTCTGTTTCGTACACAGCGATGCAGGCCACTTCTGCCTTGGACTTGGCCAGTTCTTTACACTGAAACAGAAACGAAAAGCAATGTATGATCTACAAGGGCAGATCTAAGTTCGTGGGGCTGGGAGGCCTGCTTTAAGAATACAGAATTAGGGCTGGGTGTGGTGGCTTACGCCTGTAATCCCAGCACTTTGGGAGGCTGAGGCGGGTGGATCACAAGGTCAGGAGATCGAAACCAGCCTGGCCAACATCGTGAAACCCTGTTTCTACTAAAAACACAAAAATTAGCTGCGCACAGTGGCAGGCGCCTGTAATCCCAGCTACTTGGGAGGTTGAGACAGGAGAATTGATTGAACCTGGGAGGCGGAGGTTGCAGTGAGCTGAGATCATGCCACTGCACTCCAACCTGGGCGACAGAGCAAGTCTCCACCTCAAAATTAAAATAAAAATAAATCAAAAGTTAAAAGAAAAAGAATACAAAATTAGGTCGGGCGGCAGCAGCTCATGCCTGTAATCCCTGCACTTCGGGAGGCCGACATGGGCAGATCAGGAGATCAGGAGATGGAGACCATCCTGGCCAACATCGTAAAACCCTGTCTCTACTAAAAACACAAAAATTAGCTGGGCGTGGTGGCGCATGCCTGTAATTCCAGCTACTCAGGAGGTTGAGGCAGGAGAATTGCTTGAACCCAGGAGGCGGAGGTTGCAGTGAGCCAAGATTGCGTCACTGCACTCCAGCCTAGCAACAGAGCAAGACACTGGCTCAAAAAAAAAAAAAGAAGAGAAAAAAAAAAAAGATTACAAAATTAGGTAGCAAAAGGAATATTTATTTAGAATAAGAAAAATCACTGAGAAAAAAACAATTTATCAAGCAAACACCATAAGCATCATAAAACCCAAAGAACATATTTTTATTTACTGCCTGACATGGTCTCCAGCATGTCTTTTTCCTACATTTTTAGCTACAGACTTTCTGGTTATCTCTTCATATATACATGACAATTTTGGTTTTTTTTTTGAGACAGAGTCTCGCTCTGTTGCCCAGGCTGGAGGGCAGTGGCACGATTGCGGCTCACTGCAACCTCTGCCTCAGCCTCCCAGGTTAGCTCGGATTAAAGGTGCCCACCACCAAACCTGGCTAATATTTTTGTATTTCTACAGGGTTTCACTAAGTTGACCAGGGTGGTCTCAACTCCTGACCTCAGGTGATCTGCCCTCCTTGGCTTCCCAAAGTGCTGGGACTATAGGTGTGTGCCACTGCACCTGGCCTCCTTTTCTTTGTATTTTATTTACTGATAAGAAACACACACATCAAATTTATTGGGTTTTTCTGAAAAAAGGTCTCACTCTATCACCCAGCATGGATTGCAGTGGTGTGATCACAGCTCACTGCAGCCCCAACTTCCTCAGCTCAGGTGATCCTCCCACCTCAGCTTCCCAAGTAGCTAACGCTGCAGGCATGCGCCACCATGCCCAGTTAATTTTGGTATGTTTAGTAGAGATGGGGTTTCAGCATGCTGGCCAGGCTGGTCTTGGAACTCCTGGGCTCAAGTAATCTCTCTGCCTTAGCCTCCCAAAGTGCTGGGAATACAGGCATGAGCCACTGCGCCCAGCCGAATTTGTTTATTGTTTGTCTCCTGAGTAGGATGTAAGATCTCTGTGAGGGGGACCACCTCAAGTCTTGTGACTCCAGTGCCTAGAAGAAGGCCTTGGCTTAGGAGCTGCTTCCTGGATATTTTTCAAATGAAAGGAATGTGATCAGTTCTTATACAATGCCCCTGGGGGAGATATTTTGAGCTTTCTTCAAGCAGATCCTAATGTTTTCTTTTATTATTATTTTTATTTTTATTATTTGAGAGAGGGTCTTGCTCTGTTACCCGCTGAAGTATGGTGGTGCAATCCTAGCTCACTGTAGCCTTGATTTCCTAGGCTTGAGTGATCCTCCTGCCTCAGCCTCTCCAATTACTGGGACTACAGACATGTGCCACCATGCCCAGCTAATTAAAAAAATTTTTTTTAGTAGAGACAAGGTCTTGCTATGTTACCCAGGCTGGTCTCAAAACTCCTGAGCTCAAGTGATCCTCTGCCCTCACAAAGTGGTGGGATTACGGGTATGAGCCACCCCATCTAGCCTTAATGCTTGCTTTAAAATTTATTCCGAGTTTCATTTTTTTTTAAGAGTCAGGGTCTTGTTTTGTTGTGCAGGCTGGAGTGCAGTATCATAATAGTTCACTGCAGCCTTGAACTCCTGGGTTCAGCACCGCCCCCTCCAGCTAATTTTTTAAAAATAGTCTTGGAGAGACAAGTTCTCAGTATGCTGCCCAGGTTGGTCCCCAACCCCTGACCTCAAGCCATCCTCTCACCTCGCCTTCCAAACCGCTGGGATTACAGGGTGACTACGCTAATTTTGATCACTTGAATAACGTGGTGTCTGTTGGGTTTCTGTACTGCAACATTACTGATTTTCCATTTTTAATCAATAAATATCTTCCAATCAGATACTTTGGAGTTATGTAAATTTCTCATCAAATTTTCACCCACCAAGTAAAGTTCACCTTTTGAATGTAAACAGATACATATAAATAGCCTATTTACTTTTCATTTTCTTGAGACAGAGTCTTACTCTGTCGCCCAGGCTGGAGTGCAGTGGCATAATCTCAGTTCACTACACTCTCCGCCTCCAGGGTTCAAGTGATTCTCGTGTCTCAGCCTCCTGAGTAGTTGGGAATACAGGCACCTGCCACCACACCCAGCTAATGTCTGTATTTTTAGTGGAGATGGGCTTTCACCAAGCTGTCCAGGCTGGTCTCAAACTCCTGACCTCAAGTCATCAGTGTGCCTTGGCCTCCCAAAGTGCTGGGATTACAGGTGTGAGCCACTGCGCCTGGCCTATTTACTTTTGAATTTAGATTTTAAAAATATTCTCAAACATGGTAAAATAGGTTACCATTCATTACATTTCAGATCTGGGAAGCCTGAGTTTACATAATTGCATCCATAATGTAATAAACAAATATGTAAATAATCTGACAAGTCCATTATCCTGTATAAAGGATACCCTTATACAGATGTCAGGCAGAAGGCAAACATCAAAAGTGATACTGAAGCAGCTGGGTGCGGTGGTAGCTACTCGGTAGGCTGAGGCAGGAGAACTGCTTGAATCCAGGAGACAGAAGTTGCCGTGAGCCAAGATGGCGCCACCGCACTCCATCCTGGGCGACAGGATGGGATTCCTTCTCAAAAATAAAAGGGATGCTGAAGTGTTTCATGATTCCGTCATCCCGACAACAATCCATCTGCAGAATGTCTGACAAGGGTCAGGCTGTCTCACCATGGACTCGAGGGCAGACACGAGGAATGTCACCACCATCCTGCTCTCTGAGGAGGGCTCTTCTTCAACGGGCAGAGTGGACACTGCTACCTGGGCCATGATCCCTGTGCAGGAGAAGCAATAAGAAAGTGGTAAAAATTCAGTCTGAAACCCACATTCAGAACTGTGAGGGTGTTCACAATGATCTTGTTCAAACCTTCCTCTAGAGTTGAAGAAACTGAAACTTAAAGGCATTTAGTGACTTGCCCATGAGCTCCTGAATAGTAATGCTAACTTTTATTTTGAGACAGGGTCTTGCTCTGTCACCCAGGCTGGAGTGCAGCGGCATAATCATGGCTTCCTGTAACCTCTGCCCCCTGGATTCAATCGATCCTCCAACCGCAACCTCCCCAGTAGCTGGGACTACAGGTGAGCGCCACCACACTTGGCTAATTTTGGTATTTTTTGTAAAGATGGGGTTTCACCATGTTGCCTAGGCTGGTCTCAAAGCGGTCTGCCTTCCTTGGCCTCTCAAAGTGCTGGGATTACAGGTGTGAGCCACCACACCCAGCCCTGTTTTCTTTCTTTCTTTCTTTCTTTTTTTTTGAGATTGAGTTTCACTCTTGTTGAACAGGCTGCAGTGCAGTGGCGTGATCTTGGCTCGTGGCAACCTCCGCCTCCTGGGTTCAAGTGATTTTTCTGGCTCAGCCTCCTAAGTAGCTGGGATTATAGGCACCTGCCACCATGCCCAGCTAATTTTTGTATTTTTAGTAGAAACCAACCTCGCCATGTTGGCCAGGCTGGTCTCAAATTCCCGACCTGAGGCAATCTGTCCATGTCAGCTTCCCAAAGTGCTGGGATTACAGGTGTGAGCCACTGTGCCCAGCCAACTTCCTTTTTAAAAAACTATTTATTTATTTAAAAACAGAGTCTTGCTCTGTCGCTTAGGCTGGAGTGCACTGGGGCGATCTTAGCTCACTGTAGGCTCCCAAGCAGCTGAGACTTACAGGCACACACCATCACAAGTGATCTGCCTGCCTCAGACTCCCAAAGTGCTGGGATTATAGGCATGAGCCACCACTCCCAGTTTTTGTTTTTTTTTTTTTGAGACAAAGTACAAATGGCACAATCTTGGCTCACTGCAACCTTCACCTCCCAGGTTTAAGTGATTCTCCTGCCTCAGTCTCCCAAGTAGCGGGAATTACAGAGGCCTACCAACATGCCTGGCTAATTTTTGTATTTTTAGAAGAGATGGGGTTTCACCATGTTGCACCAGCCTAGTCTCAAACTGCTGACCTTAGGTGATCCGTCTGCCTAGGCTTCCCAGAGTTCTGGGATTAAAGGCTTAAGCCACCACAGCCAGTCTTTTAAATTTATTTATTTATTTATTTATTGAGACAGAGTCTCACTCTGTCACCAGGTTGGAATGCAGCGGTGCGATCTCAGCTCACTGCAACCTCCGCCTCCCGGTTTCAAGCCATTCTCCTGCCTCAGCCTCCCGAGTAGCTGGGATTACAGGTGCGAATCACCATGCTCTGCTAATTTTTGTATTTTTAGTAGAGACAGGGTCTCACCACGTTGGCCAGGATGGTCTCCATCTCTTGACCTCATGATCCATCTACCTCAACCTCTCAGAGTGCTGGGATTACACACGTGAACCACTGCGCACGGCTTACATTTATTTTTATCCTAACTTTTACAGAATATATTTTCCACTAAACCTACAAATAGCCTCCCCATAAAACAAACTCAGGTATTATGTGAGAGGAGTAGGCTGTTTCCCAGATGAGGAGAGGAGGATTTGTATCTTATTGATCCAATGATGTTTAGTTAGATTTCAGCATGGTTATGCCAGCTACCAGTTTCACTTATACACAGAAAGGATGTAGTGGGTTTGTGTATTAAAGAAGAGAAAAAATTCCTTCTGTCCCTCTCCTCTTTGAACTTCTGTCTCTTAAAAGCTCACTCTAAATTTTGCAAAGCTCTTTACGTTTTTTGTTTGTTTTGTTTTTAGAGACAGGATCTTGCTGTCACCCAGTCTGGAGAGCAGTGGTGCAATTATGGCTCACTGCATCCTTCAACTCCCTGGCTCAAGCAATCCTCCTGCCTCCCCCTCCTGAGTAGCTGGGAGCACAGGCATACATCACCATGGCCAGCTAATTCTTTAAACTTTTTTTGGGTAAAGATGGGGTCTTGCTGTATTGCCCAGGCTGGTCTCAAACTCCTGGGCTCAAGCCATCCTCCTGTGTTGGACGCCTTAATGGCTGGGATGACAAGCCTGAAATGCTGTGCCTGGCTGATAGATTTTGCTAAGCTCTAAATAAAGTTAGCTTTAAGAAATTTCTTTGAAAAAATTCTCTGAAATCCTAAAAAGAGCTTTTTGAAATGGAGCTTGCAAATTAAGTACCTGTCAGCTACATCATGTCCCTCCAATATTTGGCTTAATTCTATTTGTAAGCAAAAGATAAGCAGATCAATATGATTGTGCACATGGAAGGAAGACAAAAGATTTTTTTTTATTTTGAGTTTCACTCTTGTCGCCCAGGCTTGAGTGCAGCGGTGCAATCTCGGCTCACTGCAACCTCCGCCTCGTGGGTTTAAGTGATTCTCCTGCCTCAGCCCCCTGAGTAGCTGGGATTACAGGCACGTGACATCACATCTGGCTAATTTTTGTATTTTTAGTAGAGACAGGGTTTCACCATGTTGGCCAGGCTGGTCTTGAACTCCTGATCTCAGGTGATCGACCTTCCTCGGCCTCCCAAAGTGCTGGGATTACAGGCATGAGCCACTGGGCCTGGCCAAAACTGAAGATTTAAGGGAGCAAAGTGTTGAGGTCACATGGGGTTATTTGGAAATATTCACAAAGGTCTCTTTCAGATCATGTGGATTGATTCCTTGCGTGGACTGAGGATGTCAGGGAAGTAACTTCACTTTGCCACACTCTGTCTTCCTCCTCAGTGGCCACTGGGAATGTTCCACATGGGACCACCACAGCAGCCTGGGTTCCAGATTGCAGACAACGTGAAATAGACTCACAGACAATACACAGAAGACTTTTAGGGGACCAAGAAATAAGTCCTTGCTTATTTTAATCCTCCAAAATCTGATGTCTTCTGCAACCACAGCACACCCTAGCCAGTCTGGATAGTTAGGTTAAAAAGAAATTCTAAAAATGCAACTATCTATCAGAATTATTTGAAGATACTCGAGGATCCCTCAGCGTTATGTTTCTGAGAACATTAGCCATTAGCTATGCCGAACCAGTAGGATGCAAATTGTTATCGTTAAAACTTTTTATAAATCTATATATCTCTATTATTAATCAACAGAATGGTAGGGAGAAGGGAGAGATAGGTAGAGATTTGCTTGTTTGTGTTTTGAGATGAGTATCCCTCTGCCACCCAGGCCAGAGTGCAATGGATCAACATGAGTGTGCACGTGGAAGGAAAAGAGAAGATTTTTTTTTCTTTGAGTCTCTCTCTGTCACCCAGGTTGGAGTGCAGTGGCACGATTTCAGCTCACTGCAACCTCTACCTCCAGGGTTCAAGCGATTCTCCTGCCTCAACCTCCCGAGTACAGGCATGAGCCACCACACTCGGCTAATTTTTGTATTTTTAGTAGAAACGGGGTTACACCATGTCAGCCAGGCTCATCTCAAACTCTTGACCTCAAGTGATCTGCTCACCTTGGCCTCCCAAAGTGCTGGGGTTACAGCTGTGAGCCACCACACCTGGCCTGGTTTTTTGTTGTTGTTGTTGTTTTTATTTTTTTTGAGACAGGATCTTGCTCTGTCACCCAGGCTGGAGTGTGATCATGGCTCACTGTAGCCTCAACCTTCTGGGCTCAGTTGATCCTCCCATCTCAGTCTCCCAGGTGGCTGGGACTACAGGTGCATGCCACCACACCTCAATAATTTTTGCATTTTTAGTAGAGACAGGATTTCACTATGTTGCCCAGGCTGCTCTCCAACTCCTGGGCTCAAGCGATCTGCCCGATTCTGCCTCCCACAGTGCTCGGATTACAGGCGTGAGCCACCACGCCTGGACAATATTGTTTTTCACAGTAAAGACCCTGTTCTAGCAACAGAGCTGGAGTCAGAAAAAGCAGTCTCAATCGCCTCTCTGCTTTTTGGCTAAGATCAGGAGTAGAAAAAGCAGCATCCAGCCAGGAGACACATAGGTCCTATAAAGTCTTTTCTTGAGCATTCTAGATTCCACAATTATCACTCGGTACACTCACCAAGCAAATGCACATCAAAGGGTATGTAACAGCAAAGGTGTGCTACGTTTCCATTCACCAGAACACTCCCTTAGATCATGCTCCATCCTTATTATTTTGGAAGCTGAGAGAATTTCCATTCATAATCTTATTTTGTCTTTAGTATTCCCGGGAGAGAAAGGGGTGTAAAAGTATTCTCATTTTACAACTTAGCAAGTTATCCAAGCAAAGCTAGAACATACATACACCAGGACAATTTTTGCCTAGTGCTATTTCCACTTCTTCACACCTTAAATTGCCATTGATCTATGACGTCATCACAGTAAATGTGTATTAAGAAATGCAGCCAGGCGCAGTGGTTCAAGCCTGTAATCCCAGCACTTTGGGAGGCCAAAGCGGGCAGATCACGAGGTCAGGAGATCGAGACCATCCTGGCTAACAGGGTGAAGCCCCGTCTCTAATAAAAATACAAAAAATTAGCCGGGCATGGTGGCACATGCCTGTAGTCCCGGCTACTCTGGAGGATGAGGCAGGAGAATCACTTGAACCAGGAGGCAGAGGTCGCGGTGAGCCGAAATTGCGCCACTGCACTCCAGCCTGGGCAACAAGAACGAAACTCCATCTCCAAAAAAAAAAGGAAAGAAAGAAATGGGGCCGGCGCGGTGGCTCCCGCCTGTAATCCCAGCACTTTGGGAGGCTAACGCGAGCGGATCGCTTGAGGTCAGGAGTTTGAGACCAGTCTGACCAACATGGTGAGACCCCTTCTCTACTAAAAATACAAAAATTAGCAGGGCTTGGTAGCACGCGTCTGTAATCTCAGCTACTTCGGAGGCTGAGGCAGGAGAATCACTTGTACCTGGGAGGCGGAGGTTGCAGTGAGCCAAAAAAAAAAAAAAAAAAAAAAAGAGAGGCCATACCAACAACCCACAGGGCGCCCCAGGTGATGAAGGTCCTATGTCATTATCAGAACCGTCAGGGCAGGCAGCGAGCCCTGAAGGATGAAATACCCCTGGGGGCGGTGACCCACTCGCCTTCTCCGGGCATCCTGCTCTCTGGAAATAAGTGCATCCGGGTCACACCGGAAGTTCACTGCTCTTTGCGCGTCCCCTGCGACGGTCCTTAGTGGAGACTATTCGTGGAGCCTTGCCTGCACCCTGCGCTTGGGGATGGCTCCCTCTCTTCTCTCCTCTTCCCCCAGAAAGAACTGCCATCAGGAGGTGGCATTAACCATGAACACCAAAGGCGGCACCGGGCCAGGCAGGTGACGTGCTTAGGAAGCACCTGATGTGCTGGTCCACATGGGACTGAACGCCACAAGAGCCGCGGGTTGTACTCTGGCACCTTGTCTGTTGAAGAAG